>CAVNYN010269905.1:0-77409 GCA_963692815.1 Nyctanthes arbor-tristis
CGCACAGGAGGTGCGGGACGGCATGGGAGAGGACACGCGGGCATGGCCGAGCGAAGACCGAGAGGACTGGTGCCGCACGGCAGGGGACGTGCGGGCAGGGCCGTGAGGGACGGCCGAGAAGACGGCAGACCCGGAAGGACGTGGAAGGATCCGGAAGGCTGAGGGACGTGCTAGACGGGGTGCGTTCCGGAAGGATCCGGGGTCGAGCGTTGCAAAAAGCTTCTAGAATGGTGCGGGACGCGTTGAGACGGGTCGGCATTCTAGAAGGTTCCGGGGCTGGCCGGAAGGTACTGGACAAGGCCAGAACGTTGGAGAACGTTCTGGAAGGACGAAGGCCAGAACGTTGCGGAACGTTCTGGAAGACGCTGGAACGGGCCAGAACGTGGCAGGACGTTCTGGAACGCTGTGGAAGCCGGCAGGCCGGACCGGGCTGTTCTAGTCGGGTCTAGAACGTTCCGGCCATGTGTGGATATATGTACATAGTTGTAGATAATTGTAGAGGGTTCTAGAGGATCGATCCAAGCCGTTGGATCAAAACGATCTCAACCGTCCATTGAGGAGGTGAGATCCTATAAATAGGGGCAAGGGGCCTCATTTGTGGCAACCAAGAAGTAGTGGAAGCAAGCCTTGGGGCCTTAGAGTGAGTCTAAGTGTATAGTCCAACCGTTGTAACGTCGTTCTTAAGTGTAAATAGAACGGTTAGCGTTCCTAGCTAATGTCGGGTGCATTCTTGCCGAGTGCGAGTCGGTTGCCGAGTGCGGAGTGCTAGCACCGGTCGAGCGGAGGGAAAGGCTGACTTAGCGTTGTTTTCAAGGGTCTAACGAGGGACGACGCTAAGGCCGCGCGCTACTTTCGTGTGCCGACAAAAAGTGCGTGACACTATGCCCTAATACCTACTGATGTAGCCTAAAGAATACCACGACAGACAACCTCCTAAATTATTATGTTGATTTGATTAAAAGGGACAAAAATTAAGCATCATACACTTGTAGGTTTGAAATATCAAATACAGAGAATTTGGAATAAGAACTGGAACACAATCCAATAAATCAATCTTTATTCACTAAACAACCACCAAGAACTCTAGCAACAGTACACGACTCTAAATAGTTTAACAACTAACTTGTGTAATATGTAAATGATAAAAAGAAGTAAATAATAAAAGGACTAATGTGATAAGTTCACCCACCAATTGTGGGCGGGGTTACACCGTCTACTTCTGACCTGTCATACACATAGTCGACATAGCGGCCATGTGTGTGTCATATCCGGCCATGTCACCGTCATATCAGAATGAGCGGTGTAACCCCACCCACAGTTGGCGGGTGAACAAAATTAGTGATAATTATGTCTTGTGAGCTATATGTATTGGCGTCAATACCATAAATATTTAATAAAAAGAATATTTCACCAAAAATATATATGAACCGGCTCCTCCATAACAAATAATAGTGAAAATATTCTACAACTAGATGTCTGGTGTCTGGTTGTATTAAGCTGCCAAACGCTTATGTAACATACTATATGGCATGCCAAATCACATGCATGTGTGGCGTATCTGACGTGTCACATAGACATCTAGCGACATAATACTCTCCCGCCAGATGTTCGGCGTTATCATTACTCAATTCCATGAAATTCACTCCTAATGAACATTCTATCTAATTCCCTGAAATTCGAACATGACCAGCCAATGCTTTACTTTAGGGATAAAGTCTTCACTTTAGAAAAAGTAAACAAGAAAAGAAAATGAAAAACAAATCAACACTATTAATTAACCCTATTATTAATTAATTAAATTAATTACTTAATGATAAAATAACACAGGAAATTTTGTTATTAAAAATTAACCCCAACCGAATATGGAGATTAGAATATGTATTTCCTTTCCTTTCAGTGATTGGAATTGAATTTGGAATATAATCTCATATTAGTTTTCAATTTCATTATTACTATATTTTTCATCCGTGCAATGTACGAGTAGAGATCCAATGAAAAGATCATATATCAAGAGTAGAGTAATAGTGCTTTAGATGCTTAATGACTTAAAACAGTATGTATAAAAACTATGACTTGCATGAATGTTATGTGGATTGTGAGATGACAAATAATATATAATAACAAACAAATGCGTGCAATGAGCAAACACATGTACTTAGTAATTAACATACACTTCATTGATAACTACTTGCACCCAAAAAAAAAAAATTTAACTAACGGGTTGCACCAAAAAAAAAAAAATCAACTAAGAAATTCAAAACAAAATTTAATCTACCATGGAAATCGTCATTTTAGGACTCCGTTGCACAATGTAACACTTTGACATCTACAACTTGTAACATGATCAAAGGAATGAATATTGTCACTTTCTAATATTTGGAAGAAAAAATCCTTTCCTTCTTGATCTTAACGATTCCCAATTTCTATCAGATGGATATGGACTTCGACGATCCGGTGGAAAATGTGGCCCAGGAAGTTGGAGCAAGGGTTCAACCCGGGATTGATAGTTCTACTTCTTATTGGAGGGCTAGTTGTGACGTTCCTTGTTGGAAATTATCTACTTTATGTGTATGCCCAAAAAAGCCTTCTCCCAAAGAAAAAGAAGCCAGTCTCCAAAAAGAAAATGAAGACGGAAAGACTGAAGCACGGCATTTCCACCCCTCGGAGAATAAATTTAAAATAACCTCTTTCTGTCACACCTTTGCATGTTGAGAATTGCATTATTTTTAGAACAGTTTTGTTCATCTGAATAGGGGGTGGGGTTAAAATGCCCACAGTGGACGTGGCAGTCCACGTGGGCGGGTGATTGGGTATATATAAAAAAAAAGGAAAAAAAAATGGAATTCAAATCAGTGACCTCTTCTCACCTAACCCTAACCGCCCTCTTACCCATCTCTCTCTCCTACCACTCCCATCTTCCGGCGTTGAGGTGATTTGGCAGCGAATGGCTACTGGTAACGACAACTGAACGGGGGGCGCTACAGTAGACGGACCGATTTGTTCACCTTTCCCTTCATTTGGAGTAATCTCTCTCTCTCTCTCTCTCTCTCTCTCTTTATTTTGCTTGCATTTGTGAGCGATTTTTCATATGTTTGTGACCTTTAGCTTTGAGTCCGGAACCAACATTACATTTGAACCGTGAAAGAGCTTTTTGGCTTTACTGTCTGTAGACATTAAAAAAAATTTTTTAAAAAAATGTTTGGGCTATGTTTAATTTCTTGTTAAACCCAATTAATATTTTTTAAACTCAAATTAAAGTCCAAAGTCTTAAATTGACCAAATTAAATTAAATAAGCAAAAGCCCAAATTTTGGCCCATTTCATTGGCCCACTCTACGGCCTATGGTAGTGGTCTATATAAACCCCATTACTATTAGGGTTTGGGGTTCCAGACGGATTTTTCCTACAGAAGCATTCCGAGGAGAAATCAAGAGAGCAAAATTCTCTCTAAGTCCAAGAGAATCAAATTCTCTTAAAATCCAAGAAGTTCAAAGTCTTCTTAAACTATAATCAAATCCCAAGTTTCAAAGCAACTTCAAAGGCAGAAAGGTGGAAAATCAAAGGAGATCAAAGTCTTCTTTATATTAAATCTTCAAATCTTCAAATCCAAATTCGGAAATCCACAAATCTGAGGCATGAGTCTCAAATTCCCCAAATTCCAAGTCCAGGTGTGGAGATCTACGAAAATAGAGGCTTCAAGTATCAAATTAATTGCCAATCGAAGATCAAGTCACGTTACACTTCGTCTTCAAAATTGGAATGTCAATCAGAGGAGTTTCACGACCTAGCAAATTATACGAGCATCAATCCACTTGAATTTTTATAAAATTCAGTTTGTAACGAATTTCCATATTATTAGTTTTAATACGAATGAAATTTGTTTGCTACAAATTTCTTGGCACGCCTAGTGGACACTCTTGCTTCTCATCTTTCAATTCCGTAAAATTCGTCAATTTCAAATACCAAAATCGCAATGGCAAGCGACAAAGGAAACGAAATTGTGACTCCACTTGAGGAGACACTTGCTGATATTTTCCTTTCAACGCATGCCTGGACAAGAACCGGGGAAACTCAATTGGTTTCACCATTGGGAAAGTTAAAAAAGGGCTCTAGGTCCCTCAAAACCCAAAAAAAAAAAAGGTCACAATCAACCTCAAAATCTCAAGACACGGGAAAAAGTCCCGTTCTCATTCAGTTTCAAGCAATGGATTGGTTTCCAGGTCTACTCGGTTAAACTCACCTCCACAAAAATGGGGTGACTGCAGTACTTCTGATGACTCTTTAGAGCCAGTAATGGTCACAGAAGTGAACCCAAATTCAAATGACCAAATGAAACTAATGGCTTTTCCCATTAAAAAATTGACTAAGTCTTTGGAAGAGAAGGAAACTCAATGTAACGATCCGGAATCAACCCATGCCCAAGACATCTTTAAGTTTAAAAAAATATGCATAAAATAAACTTTTGGATCGATTGGGAGTAAATCAGGGAATTTGGGGACTGAATTGCAACTTTTCAAAAACTTTTGGCTAGCGCCGCCATTGGCTCGGTGCGGCCTCATCCATGAGCCGGCGCCAAAGACTGATGCAGCTGGCGCTGTGCGGTCGCACGGTATGAACTGTATGCCCGCACAGTTCAATTTTTTTTTTAAACACGATCTTATCAAAAGATATATTGTCATGATGGTAATACAAAAGAGAACTAAATGTAGCAATATATCAATATATCATATAAATATACAAAGGAAGACTAAGTGTAGTAATAACACATTATTAAGTGTAGTAATATTTCTTATGTTTACATAGGTGGAAGGATCCTATAAAAAAAACAAGATATTCTTCCTTCTTTAATCAAAAGGTTATCCTTCCTTCTAGACAAAAGTGCATTTCCTCACTTGACATTACATCTTAACATACATAAACTAAAAAGTTTATCATCCTAAACTTCCCAACGGTTTATTTTATATTCCTTGGTGTAGAGGAACTCCATGGTATTGGCTTCATAAAATGACATCTTCACAAAAGTAGTGATACAGTGATTGAGCCTCAGTTGGTCTTCGTAAACTCCCCATAGGTCCGTTTCAGTTGTGTACATGTAATAGCCTTCCTCTGGCGCCAAAGACCATTCACTACTTGAGGCTTCAATTATTGTTCTCTTCATTATCTAAAAAATTGGGAAACATAAAGAGTAAGTAATAAATTATTTAGTGAGGAATGTACACACCTATAAATAAACTTTTTATTTGAAGATACGGAATAGAGAGTTGAGGACTTTGGGCCCTTTTTTGCATAAGTATACTTACCTCATATGTGCATAAAATAAATAATAGAATCGGGTGATTTACATAATAAGCTTGGCATGAACATAACATACACTTAGGATATTATGTAACCCGACTCATAGTATGGCATGGCATGGCTTGGCTTGGCTTGGCTTGAGAGGTAAGGTAAGTATGACTTGATGCAAAAGAATGACACTTGAATACTTGTAAGCTTGAGAAGAACACGACAAGTACTTGGCAAAACCATACAAAATATTTGGAAAGGGATGTGTACATTACTCACATTGTCTCTTTTCTTGCTAAGGCTACCTTGTTGTCTTCACTTATTAGTAGGTTGATTTTGAAGTGTTTCTTGTCTCCAAACATGTTGGAGTCATTCCCTAGTTATAGGTGAATTTTTCCCTTTGTTTATTACTATTTTGCATTTATTTTATAAAATGCATATACACATGGCATTTTTTAAATATATGACTAATTTTCTTAATTCTTCTAAAGTGATGAATAATAGATTTTGGGTGATGACTCATTTTCAATAGGTAATTATAATTTAACACTTATTAGCTTATTCATCCTTTATTAATTACACCTCTTTTCATATTTTCAGGAAAATTTCTATAATGAACACATGTAGGTGCAACTCATAATAACACAATTTTTATATATTCAAAAATAAATCTAGAAATAAGACATGTAATCATAATCTTTATACTTATTTTTCATATATCCAAGAATAACTCTAAAAATAACACATGTAACTATGACTCAATACATATAATTTCCTATCTTCAAGAATAATTCTAAAAATAGTATATGTATATTCTTTGATGTTAAGACATGTCTACATATTTTTGTGTACATTTATTTTCATGATTTCAAGAATAACACATATGCAAAAATATAAATAAATCTAAAATTTTTTATTTAGCATATTCATCCTAAGTTCGATTTTGCCGGGTCGTTACAATCTACCCCCCTTAAAATAATTTCGTCCTCGAAATTACCTTGGAACAGCCCTAGATATTGTGTCTTCATGTCTTCTTCTCTTTCCCATGTTTCTTCTTCTATCGTTTCGCTTTTCCATAAAACTCGTGCTAGTGGTATTTCTTTATTCCTGACCTTTTTGGTTCCTTTCATTAAAATTTTAACGGGCTTCTCTTTGTAAGTGAGGTCAGGTTGAATATCTGTAGGAGCATCTTTGAGAATGTATGACGGGTCAGGAATATATTTCCGTAATACGGAAATATGAAAGACATCATGCATTCTTTTTAGATACTCGGGCAGTTTAAGTCTATATGCTACTTCACCTATTCTTTCGGTGACCTCAAAAGGGCTAATAAATCTTGGAGTTAATTTTCCTCATTTACCAAACCTTAGAAGTCCTTTGACTGAAGATATTCGAATAAAGACCTTATCGCCCATAGAAAATTCTAATGGCTGTCAGTGTTGATTGGCATAGCTACATTGTCGATCTTGAGCTACTTTAAGCTTATGCTTTACCTTTTGCACCACTTGAATCATTTCTTGTAACATCTCAGATTTTATAAGTTGTTTTTCCCCATTTTCATCCCAATATAGTGGTGAACGACATTTTCTTCCGTACAATGCTTCAAAAGGTGGCATTTGAATGGAAGAATGATAGCTATTATTATATGAGAATTCTATGAGAGGCAAGTATCGATCCCAATTATGAGGAAACTCCAAAACACAAGCACGAAGCATATCTTCCAAAGTCTGTATCGTCCGTTCTATCTGTCCATCTGTTTGGGGATGAAATAAGGTACTAAATTGAAGTCTAGTATCTAGTATGGTATGTAGCTCCTTTCAAAATCGTGAAAGAAACCTAAGATCTCTGTCTGATGTTATATTTATGGGTATTCAGTAGATCTCACTATTTTCTGCATATATAACTGTGCAAATTGCTCCATTCTAAATGTCATTTTGACAAGTAAGAAATGGGCAGATTTTGTCAGCCTATCTACAATAACCCAGATTGCATCAAGTCCTTTAGAAGTCTTAGGTAATCCACTAACAAAATCCATGGTAGATCTTCTCCCATTTTCATTCAGGAATTGGTAGTGGTTGCAAGGTGCCTGCAGGCCTTTGATGTTCGGCTTTTATTTGTTGACAATTTAAACATTTTGACACAAATTCAGCTATTTCTCGCTTCATGTTTGGCCACCAATATAGTTTCTTGATTTCTTGATACATTTTGGTAGACCCAGGTTGCAATGAATATGGTGTATTATGTGCTTCTTGAAGAATGTCTTTTCTCAGATTTTCAACCATAGGTACATAAAATCGATGCTTACATTTCAATACTCCTTGTGGCGAGATATAATAGACTGAAATTTGTTGTCCTTGCTCCAATTTTCCTTTAATTTTACGAGCAAATGCATCACTTGCTTGTCCTTGCTTGATTCTTTCTAGCAATATAGGTTGGAGAATTAAAGTTGCCATTTTTGCATCAACTGAATCAACTATTTCTAAGTTTGAATTTTTCTAAATCTTTCTTTAGTTCTTGTGCCATTTCTTTTCTACTGGAATTCTTTTGACTTAATGCATCTGCCACTACATTGGCCTTTCCTGGCTGATAATTGATAGTACAATCATAATTTTTAACAAGTTCTAACAATCTGCGCTGAGGTATATTTAGATCCTTTTGGGTAAAGAAATACTTCAAGCTCTTATGATCTGTGAAAATTTCACACATTTCCCTATATAAATAATGACGCCAAATTTTTAGAGCAAAAATGATGGTATCTAGTTCTAAATCATGTGTAGGATAGTTCTGCTCATATCCGATCTACTGACGGGAGGCATACGCAACAACTTTGCCACTTTACATTAAAACACATCCTAGCCCTTGTTTAGAAGCATCACTGTATATAGTATAACCACCAGATCCTTGAGGAATAGTTAAAATTGGGGCTGTAGTAAGTCTAGACTTCAATTCTTGAAAAGATCTTTCACAATCCTCAGTCCATTTGAAAGGCACAATTTTGCAGGTTAGTCTAGTAAGAGGAGTTGCAATCTTTGCGAAATCCTTGACAAATCTTCTATAGTATCCAGCTAAACTCAGAAAACTTCATGCTTCAGTAAGGGTACTTGGGGTTGACCAATTGAGTACCGCCTCTAGTTTACTAGGGTCTACTGAGATTCCTTCTCTAGTAACAACATGACCTAGAAAAATAACTTGTTGCAGCCAAAGTTCAAATTTTGAGAATTTTACATATAACTTGTTTTCTCGCAAAACTTGGAGAACCATCCTCAAGTGTTGCTCATGTTCCTCTCGTGATTTGGAATAGACAAAAATATCATCAATGAATACTATAACAACTTTATCCAATAAATTCTTGAATACCCGATTCATCAAATCCAAAAATGCAGCTGGTGCATTAGTTAACATAAAGGCATGACAAGAAATTCGAAATGCCCATACCGAGTACTAGAAGCAGTCTTAAGTATATCTTCTGAATTAATTTTTAACTGATGATATCCTGATCGAAGATCAATCTTTGAGAAAATTGTCGATCCTTGGAGTTGGTCTAGCAAATCATCTATTCTGGGAAGAGGGTATTTGTTTTTTATTGTTACCTTATTTAGTTCTCGATAATCAATGCATAACTGCATTGAGCCATCTTTCTTTTTAACAAACAATACTGGTGCTCCCCAGGGTGATGTACTAGGTCTTATAAAACCCTTATTTAATAGGTCATCTAATTGAATTTTTAGTTCTTTTAGCTCTGCAGGAGCTATACGATAAGGAGCTTTTGATATTGGCTGCGTTTCAGGGATAACTTTGATACTGGATTCAATTTCTCGATCAGGTGGAGATCCTGATAAATCTTCAGTAAAAACATCCTCAAATTCTTTGACGACAAGCAATGATGAAATAGTGGCTGTATTAGTTGCTTTCATCCTGTGTAAACTGACCCAGAACGCCATACATCCTTGACTTATACGTTTCTTAGCCCTTGTGGCTAAGATGATCATCCTAGTAGTTTTTGCTAGTTTTGGAAAAGAAATTGGTTCTTTTTCTGGAAATTGCAATGTTCTAGCCTTGCAATCAATTAAGATCCTATAATGTGTTAGCCAATCCATTCCAAGGATAACATCGAAGTCCCAAATTTCCAATATAATAAGGTCTACTGTTGACTCGATACCCTTCACTTTAATGAATATACCAGGTAAATAAAACATAGCATTTTGAATGCTTCCAGAAGGAATCATTATATCCAAGATATCAGGTAGAGGGGTAAATGGAATATTTAGACTTTGAGCAAAAGATAAAGATGTAAAGGAATGAGTAGCTCCTGAATCGAAAAGAGCAAAAGCAGGTTTTGAATAAATATAAATAGTACCTGCGATAACATCTGCATTATTATCTACTTCTGGTCTAACCATAGCAAACACTCTAGCAGGTTGAGAGGCAGGGGCTTTCTTTTCTTCTGGACAATCTTTAATCATGTGACCTTCTTTCCTGCAATTAAAACATTATCCAGGTTTCCAACGACATTGTCCACTATGCCGTTTATTGCAGATGGGACAAATGGGATTAATTACTTCCCTTGATTCACCTGAATTTGATTTCTTAGATCGGTGGTTGACTTTTTGGGGCATTTCTTGAAGGACGTTTATTAGAGCTCCAATTGTGATTTGACGTAGACCTTCAGGTACTTTGAACCCTAGCTTCTCGTGCCTTCTGTATTTTTGCCTCTGCTTGTTCTGCTATTAAGGCAAAATCCACTATTTGAGATAAATTCATATTAGATGTTCCAGCCATAAGAACATCTCGCCCCAATTCTGGTCGTAATCCATCAATAAAACGATTAATTTTAAGTTCTGCTGTACTAAGCATATGGATGGCAAACCGGGAAAGATACTCAAAATTTTTAACATAATCAGCAACAGACATAGAACCTTGTCTAAGCTGAATGAATTCATTCAATTTCTGGTTCATTGCAATCAAGGAAAAGTATATATCTCAAAATCTTCTACAAAACACTTCCCATGTAATATTTTCAATTTCATCTAAACTAATCAACATATCTCACCAATAACCAGCACTGCCTCTTAACATAAATGATGCACAATTTACTTTTTCTAATTCTGGAATATAAGCATAAGTAAACATTTGCTCCATAGTTCGTATCCAGTTCTCAGCCTCAATAGGATCTCTTGCATCATCAAAGATAGGAGGACTAAGTCGACGGAATCGATCTGTGGCCATATTTCTATCTTTTTCTTCTTTGATTTCATGATGGCCGTTATTACTATTATTATGATTGATCATTTGACGAATTTGGCGAGCTTGTGTCTTAACAAGTCGACTCAATCGATCTAGGGACATTGATGTGCTATCCTCAGCCATCTATTTCACAAAAATAAATTAGCTTATAACATCAATAAATATAGTTAAATATATCTGCTTCTTTGACATACCTCGGGCCTTTGATATTTAAATATTAGGAGTTCAAGGTTTCTTATATCTTGGGAGTTTAGTAAACTATCCTCCACAAAATTAAAAGCTATTAAGATAAATTCCAAACCTATACAAGAAGATCTTTATGCAAAAAACATAACATACACTTAGGATATTATGTAACCCGGCTCATAGCATGGCATGACATGGCTTGGCTTGGCTTGAGAGGTAAGGTAAGTATGATTTGATGCAAAGCATAGAAATTTCCATAGTTGCTTTCATAGATAGTTGACAAAAGAATGACACTTGAATACTTATAAGCTTGAGAAGAACACGATAAGTACTTGGCAAAACCATACAAAATATTTGGAAAGGGATGTGTACATTACTCACCTTGTCTCTTTTCTTGCTAAGGCTACCTTGTTGTCTTCACTTATTAGTAGGTTGATTTTGAAGTGTTTCTTGTCTCCAAACATGTTGGAGTCATTCCCTATTTATATGTGAATTTTTACCTTTGTTTATTACTATTTTTCATTTATTTTATAAAATGCATATACACATGGCATTTGTTAAATATATGACTAATTTTCTTAATTCTTCTAAAGTGATGGATAATAGATTTTGGGTGATGACTCATTTTCAACAAGTAATTATAATTTAACACTTATTAGCTTATTCGTCCTTTATTAATTACACCCCTTTTTATATTTTCAAGAAAATTTCTATAATGAACACATGTAGGTGCAACTCATAATAACACAATTTTTATATATTAAAAAATAAATCTAGAAATAACACATGTAATCATAATCTTTATACTTATTTGTCATATATCCAAGAATAACTCTAAAAATAACACATGTAACTATGACTCAATACATATAATTTCCTATCTTCAAGAATAATTCTAAAAATAGTATATGTATATTCTTGGATGTTAACATATGTACACATATTTTTAGGTTCATTTATTTTCATGATTTCAAGAATAACACAGATACAAAAATATAAATAAATCTAAAAATTTTTATTTAGCATATTTATCCTAAGTTCGATTTTGATGGGTCTTTACACTTAAATTGCAATATTGATGCAAAAATTGGAGCTTCAAAATTCTCATGCAGGAATTAGCCCAGAAAATACATGTTCTTCTAAAGCTGCTCACCTAAAGGTGCAAGAGGAGCAAGAAAAGCAAGACCAACATGACGGGGCTATGGTATAAAATGTTTTACGTGATGCCACTCAAGTCTCGGTTGGCTCTTTATCTATTCAACAATTTCAGCACATGATTGCTGACACTATTCGAGCCCAATATGCTGGCCCACCTCAATTTTCGATGGTATATGCTAAACTATATACTCATCGAATTGATGAAATGAAGATGCCACTCGGCTATCAACCTCCAAAATTTCAGTGGTTTGATGGTAAAGGCAACCCAAAGCAACATGTTGCCCATTTCATTGAGACTTGCAAGAAAGCTGGCACCTATAATGACACTATGGTCAAACTTCATCTGCTTCCTTAAAGGTACAACGATTGAATGGTACACTGATCTCCCAGTAGGTTCAATTGATAGTTGGGACCAATTGGAGCGTGAATTTCTTACACGTTTCTACAGCACTCGGCCAAAGTTTAGTCTGCCGAAACTTGCCAAGACAAAGAAAAGCAAAGAAGAACCGGTTATAGAGTATATTGAGCGCTGGAGAAATCTAGTGTTTAATTGCAAGGAACGCATAAGTGAATCATCCTCTATTGACAAGTGTGTCCAAGGCATGCATTGGCGATTACTTTACAATCTTTAGGCAAATATGCCTCACTCTTTTGAAGAATTGGCCACATAAACTCATGTCTTAGAACTCCAAATCATAAGGCATGGGAGTTATTTGACAAGCGATCCGCGTGAGAAAAAATAATACAAAAAAGATGTGAAAAAAGAGGCAAACCCAAATAAAGCCAATGAGGCTATGGCAGTCTTAACTGCACCAGTAAGGATTGCTTTCAAAAAATCAAACTCTGACTTAAGTTCAAAGCCAAAGCCAGAGTATAAACTGGTTTACAAGCTAAATAAAAGCTAAGGCCAAAGGAATAACTTTCCAATTTTGAAGGAGTTGGCTGAGAAGGATATCCGTTCTCAGATGCTAAGGTCTAAAGGATCTTAGATCAGCTTCTGGAGCAAAAAATAATTGAATTACCGACACTAAAAAGACCTGAAGAAATTGGTCAAGTTGATAATCCTAAATATTACAGGTTCCATCGAATCATCAGTCATCCGGTGGAAAAGTACTTTGTAATAAAAAATCTTATTGTTCGTTTGGACAACGAAAATAAGATCAAGTTGGAAATAGGTGAAAAATTACCTGCAAATTGCTCAATGGTCTCTTTTGGATAATTTGATCCAATCTCAATATTCGAGGAACAACCTTCTCTTCCATTGATTTATGGTGTTGAAAACCTTGGTATTGAACCGGCAGAGTTTGGACCATATCTTCCTAAAGGTGCTTGACAGGTAGAAATAAAAGTAGACGAAAAGGGTACAATTGTCTACATATATCCTGAAATGGAAAGGCCAGGTCCTTATCTTCAACATTTTATGAGACCATGATAGACAATGTGGATCTCTTGGATTCCGATTCCGAAATGAAAGACGAAATTGGAGATGGGTGGTCTACTTTCATAAGCAAAAGGGAAAAGTATACTAATTTTGAAAAGACAAGTAATATTCACATCTGCTCATTTGCAATACGAATGCTAGGGACAGAAAGCTCTGATGTTCAGACCACTGAAGAGACATCATCAAATAATGGTCATAGAACATGGACAATCGTCACAAGACGACGCCAAAAAAACTCAAGGTTTACAAAGCCTTATATCAAAAATGAAAATTCAAGGCCAAGGAATCATCGAAAGAAGAGATAGATCGGAAGAGCGTCGTGTATCTCAAATGTCACAAAAGTGCCCAGTCCTATAACCGTAGGGGAATATTTTCCTAAATGTTTCTTTGATAGGAAATGTTTCTCTTCCAATATAATAAATGTCGGGGAAGAGAATAAATCTCACAGCAGCAATGAAGGAATATCAAAATCGACAAAGACTGTCTCACAACTCAACAACATTCCATCAAATACAAGTTTGATAGAAATTTTACATTTGTCATTCGATGATTGTATGGCCTTAGTTGCAGCTTTAATTGATTTGGAGGAGTATCAAGGAAACATGGCTGCTATCACCTTCAGTGACGATGACCTACAAATAGGTTTTCTTTTACATAATAGGCCACTATACGTTATTGGTTATGTGTGAGATTGCAAACTTCATCATGCAATGGTTGATTGTGGGTCAGCCATAAATATCATGCCGATCCATACAATGAGGAAGGTTGGACTAAGTGAACGTGATTTGGCCAAATGTAAAATCATGATTCAAGGATTCAACCAAAAGGGTCAAGAAGCTATTGGAATGACTTGTCTAAAGATGAGAATGGGAGAGTTAATCTCAGTAGCGCTCTTCCATGTCATTGATGCTAAAACATTATATGAGTTATTACTCAGACTTGTTTGGTTGCATAAGATTGGAGTAGTAGCTTCTACATGGTATCAATGTTTCGAATATTGCCAAGACAGACAAGTGAAATGTGTAATGGCTGAGACCAAGCCATTCACTAAAGAGAAAGCTTATTTTGTAGATGCAAAATTTTATCTAGAGAATGAAGAGCTACGTCTAGCAAGATTGTCTGCTTCGGGATATAAAGTCGAAGAAAATGTAGAATTTGGCTATCAGACTCGTACACAAAAGTCAAAGATGTTCGAATGAGAGTCCACTAAGACTTACCATACTTTATCATCAGATCCCAAGAGATTGACTTTTCCAGTGCCTAGCATCCCAAAGTTGGTTTTGCCTCATGAACTTGTTAAAAGTTCAAAGGCTGATGATACTGTAATAACGGTGCCAAACATATGCAAGCTTACAATCTCTGGCTCATCCAAAAAAAGATATCTCCAGTTTAACGGCACCTAAAGAACCAAAGCAGATACTTAGAGGAAGTTACAATCCTCAGTCTCAATCCTCAGTCTCAAAAATTGCTCAAAAATACTCGATATGGAAAGGGCAAGCCTCAAAATTAGGCAACTTGTATGCGGCCCTTTCTAGTGGTCATACTGCTTTGGATATGAGGTATAGGTTAGGCTATAACCCAAGTTTCTCAAACAAGCCAAGGTTAAGAAGGCTTCTACAAATCCATTTATGATCCAAATTTTTGAAGTTCAGGATGAAGAAAAGAAAGAAGAATGAATTTCAGTCTTTGAACGAATGCAGAATAAAGAAGCCAGAGTCTCTGTATTTGAGAGACTAAATGACAAACCTTCAGCTTTACCAAAATCCAAAGGTAAATCGCCTGTCTTTCAAAGGCTAGGTGATGATCCTTCTATATCTAAGCAAAAAGATGACAATGCATCTGCTAAGCCAAAGCCTTCACAGAGACAATTTGCATTCTCCAAACTTGGAGTTAAAACTATGGATCAAAATTTAAAGCCTCAATAATCAAACAAAAGGCGGAAAAATAAAAAAGTTGATTTGATACAGGAAGGCAATAATGATCAAGATACTTTCTCAGTCAATCATGTCACTTTTGAGGAAGCTCCAAATTAAGAAACTGAGTCTAACTCTGCTACAGCAGATGAAATTGAACCAGCTCCACCAATACTTGAGGACAGAGGACAGGCTACAATAGACAATCTAAAACAAGTGAACTTGGGAACGGAAGAAGATCCGAGGCCAGTTTATATAAGTGCTCTCCTTAGTCCTGAAGAAGAGGCTGAATACTTTAAATTATTGTAGAAGTACAAAGATGTCTTTGCATGGTCCTACAAGGAATGCCAGGGTTAAATCCTAAGGTTGTAGTACATCATCTTGCAGTAAGGCATGGTATTCATCCACTCAAACAACCTCAGAGGAGGTTCCAGCCGGAACTGATTCTTCAAATAAAAGTTAAGGCTAATAAGTTAATTGAGGTGGGATTTATCCGTGAAGTCAAATATCCAACCTAGATAGCAAATATTGTTCTAGTCAGAAAGAAGAATGGGCAATTGCTTATATATATCGACTTTTGGGACATGAACCAAGCATGCCCGAAGGATGACTTTCCCCTACCAATAACAGAGCTGATGGTAGATGTAACTATAGGGTTCGAAGCCTTATCCTTTATGGATGGGTTTTCTGGATACAACCAAATTCATATAAACCCAAAAGATGAGCAGCTGACAGCATTCTGAATACTGAGAGTTGATCAGCATTCTGAAGATTTTTGATGACATGATGCACAAGCAAGTGGAATGCTATGTAGATCCGATCTGGTTGTCAAATCAAAACAGAGAGTTGATCATCTCAAAGATCTGAAGTTAGTGTTTGAAAGACTTCGACGATATCAGCTAAAAATGAATCCACTTAAGTGTGCCTTTGGCGACACTTCTGGAAAATTTCTCGGTTTCATTTCTACCATCAAGGAACTGAGATTGATCAATCGAAGATTGATGCTATAATCAACATGCCAGATACAGAAATATACACGAGTTGAAGAGTCTTCAAGGAAAATTGGCATATATCCGAAGGTTTATATCCAACCTTGCTGGAAGATGCCATCCTTTCAACAAGATCTTGAAAAAAGATGTGCCATTTCAATGGGACAAAGCATGTAAAAATGCTTTTCAAAGTATAAAATAATACTTGTCTCATCCGCTAGTACTTATGGTTCCAATTCTAGAAAAGCCGTTAACTCACTATGTGGCTGCATAGGAACATTCCTTAGGTGCACTTTTAGTTCAATTGAACAATGAAGGAAAAGAAAATGCACTCTACTACTTGGGTCGGACATTGACTGGTGTTGAATTGAATTATTAACCAATTGAAAAGATGTGCCTCGCATTAATTTTTGCCGCAAAGAATTTAAGGCATTATATGGTTTTGCCGCAAAGAATTTAAGGCATTACATGCTTGCACATGCCATTAATTTGGTTTCCAAAGTAGACCTATTAAAATATGTCATGTCGAAGCCTATTCTTTTAGAAGGAATTGGAAAATGGGCTCTCTTATTATATGAGTTTGATATCAAGTTCGTTCCTCAAAAAGCTATCAAAGGACAAGCTTTGGCATATTTCCTTTCTGGTCATCCAATTCCACTTGAATAGGAATTTCCTGAGGGACTTGGTAGATGAAGAAGTCCTCTATACTGAGGTTATTCCTTCATGGAAGCTTTTCTTTGATGGGGCAGCCTAAAGGTATGGTACAGAGGCAGGAGTTGTGTTTGTAACTCCTCAAGATCAAGTCATGCCTTATTCGTTTAGTTTGATAGAGGCTTGCTCAAACAATATGGTAGAATATCAAGCACTCATCCTTGGCTTGGAAACAACATTGGATATGGAGGTTAAACAACTTTACGTTTTCAGAGACTCTTTGTTGATTCAATCAAAATCAAATTCGTTTCAAGAAATGAAAACAGAAAAGCAGATGGTTTGGCCAACTTAGCAGTTGTCTTAGCCAGGTCAGAGGAGGATTCCATACATACGATTTTGATTGCTCAAAAACGAGTGATTCCACCATTGCAACCTGAAGACTTGGAAGAAAATAATAGTATGGATCTTATCAGCGATCATTTGATGGGATTTTCCTTAGATGCTTAAATTCTAAGGAAGCACTTCATATTTTGATGGAAGCTCACTCTGAAATATATGGAGCCCACCAATTTGAACCAAAACTCCATTTTCAAATAAAAAGGATGGGATATTACTAGACTACCATGGTACACGATTCTATGGACTATGTAAAGAAATGTGAAGCTCGCCAAGTCCATGCAAATTTTATTCACCAACCTCCTGAACCATTCCATCTAACAATAGCTTCTTGGCCATTCGATGCATGGGGTCTTGATGTTATTGGGCCAATAACTCCGAAGTCTTCAGCCAGACATTCATATATCTTGGCTGTGACTGATTATTTCTCTAAATGGGTAGAAGCCATTCCGTTGAGGGAGGTAAAGAAAGAAAATATGGCGGACTTGATTCACACTCAACTTAGTTATCGCTATAGAGTCCCAAAGCACATCGTCACTGATAACGGAAAACCATTTTGCAATAGCTATATAAATAATGTGTGCCAAGTTTGGTTTCTGATAGTACAATTCATCTATGTACAATGCGGCAGCTAATAGCCTGGCTGAGGCTTTTAACAAAACCTTGTGCAATTTGTTGAAAAAAGCTATTTCAAAATCTAAAAGAGATTGGCACGAAAGAATTGGAGAGGCCTTGTGGGCATATCGTACTACATATAGCACTCCAATGCAAGCTACTCCTTATGCTTTGGTATATGGTATAGAAGCTGTGTTACCCTTGGAATGTCAAATTCCATCCCTCTAGATTGCCGTTCAAGAAGGATTGACTACGGAAGAAAATGCCCGTCTTTGACTTGAGGCACATATGCATCTTGAATACTATCAGGCTCGAATGGTGAAGCCCTTCAACAAAAAGGTGAGGCCAAGATCATTCCAAGTTGGAGATCTAGTGCTCTCTGTCTAAAGACCAATTATCATCTCCAAAATAATAGGGGGCAAATTCCAGCCCAAGTGGGATGGTCTTTTTATCGTCACTCATGTCTTTACAAATGGAGCATACAAGATTGTCGACAAGGACGGATTACAAATCGGGCCGATCAATGGGAAATTTTTGAAGCATTTTTACACTAAAAGTTTTATTCTTGTTGTAAAAAAAAATCCCATTGCAGTGCTTCTGGCCCGCAAGAAGATAAACTGTGAACGACTCAAAAAAAATCAAAGTTAAATGAAAAAAAATCAAACTCATACGAGACAAAAAAATGTAATGAACTACGTTTTGACTTGATCCCTTTCAAGGGTACGTAAGCAACTTGGATAAAAATCTTGTTAATCCAAGTTCAGTCATATATATATAAAGAAAAAATTTGTTATCCAAGTACTTGTGGTACAGTGTAAAATAAAAGAATGAATTTCATTGATACTATAATGAAAGTAAATCAAGTTTCACATGTTCAAAATAAAAAAAATGTAAGTGAAAAAGAAAATACAAGTACAAAGAATCAGATTTTGGCTGCCAAGCCTAAGAATTCTTCTACAAGGACATTTTGCTCCTTCTCGATTGCCTTTTCTTTATCGGCATCCCTGGTTTGCCTTTACCTTAAAGAAGTGAGTAGATCTTCAGTTTTGCCAAGTTCTTCAGAATTGATTTGGAGTTCCCTGCAGAGTTGATCAATCGTGGCATTCAAAGTAGAAGCAATTATATGTTTTGCTTCTAATCGATCTTCCAAGTCCTTCATTTGCTTTGCCTTTTCTGCTGCTGGAAGACTTCCTATCATTTGCAGTCTTCTAGATATGTGAGCATCAAGCCTTTGCACAAAGGCATGCACATGATTAAGGGTTGTGGATCATTGTGGAATGAATCAGAAATGACTTTAGCAATAGTTTGAGCATTATCATTCCACCAAGTGGGAAGATTGTACAAATCATTCTTCAAAGCTTCTTTGAGCTTATTCCAAATGTAAAAGATTGAGGCTTCTCGAAATGCCTCTTTCAAAAGAAGATTGTCCTTGGCTGCCTCTGATGGAAGGTTAGACATGGAGGAACTCACTGGGACGACGTCACTAGCGGTTGAAGGTAAAAAAAGAAACCATGGTGATGTTCTTTGAGATAGATGCCACTAAAGTCTCTTGAGGTACTTGAGGGGTGTTAACTCCTAAATTCCTAGAGTTCACCTCAGCCTCACCATCAGAAATATCCTCAGCATCTAGATTAAGAGATAGGATGTCTCCTCCAATGCTACTTGGATAGTCACAAGGTAGATCCTTAAAGGGCTCTATCCCTTCAATTCCTTCAAGTGCACCAATCATTTTTGGGACATGTGCCCTATGTTTTGAAGGTTCCCTTTCCTCCACAAGTTCTAAATCACCAGGAATTACTGGAAAAGTTGCAAAAAAAAAAAAGAAGAAAAAGATTATTAAAAAAAAAAGGCGGCAAGCACACTAAGAAAAGACAATGAAATTTCCTTGCATCGCAATGAAGAAATATCTAAATTCCTTGCTCGATGTGATATGTCCAATTGTTCATCTTCTAAAGGCACATCATGAAGGCTCAAATCAGCCTTTGAAGTTCCAGGCTTAACCTTTTTAAGGTTTTGAATGTCCGAAATTTCCTTGGGTTTTCTCTTTTACTTACTTTTGATAATTTGAGTAAAAGGGACCTAAAATGACAAATTTGGTATGTCATGTACTATATAAAAGTTAAACTAAAAAATAAAATAAATAATAAAAATGTACCTGATCCTCAGAACTGCTATCTTCTGGAATTATTTGTACTTTGAAAACTAGTATAACTAGTTTTTCCATTAGTTTTGGGGTGGAAGAAATTGTTGTTTGGCCAAGGGAGATCTTAAGCTTTTTCGAGCCCTCTCATTTGTAAAAGTTACTGGTCTTTTACGAGAAGCCTCTGCAGGAATCTCAAGTTAGGTCTTATCCTTTTTCTCCTACTCTGATTGACCAAGGGTGAAGATAGAGTTTTCACTTGAGGACAAAAGTTGCACAGGATCTTCTTGAAGCCTGGTAATACGTGGGTTTTCCACCAATGCTGATAATCATTATAGCAAAAAATTGTGTGTTCGGAACATACTTCAAAACATAGAATGTTGACCCGCTTCTAGTTCGGGTAAGAGATAACCAAGCTCGATAATGGTTAACATATTTGATATCGAGATTCGGTTTCAATGGAGAATCTGAAGTTCTTTGCTTAAAGCCAAGTTGTCTTGCAAATCTATGAGGATTATAGGCTTCAAGAATGAGGGGAACAGGCAGTAGGAAAGATACCCTAAACGGATATTGATCATGAATTCCATGGTTTCTAAAGTGGTATGACCATCATCTTTGTGCTCTCCTAGAATGGGAAGTGAAGACACGGGATTCCAGTAAAAGTCATTCGGTCCCATGTCACCCTGAAGAATGTTGCGACAATCCACTGCACCTTGTTCCGAGACTTGGAAAGCATTCAAAGTACCGGCATATCTTGTAATAGTGTAAAACCTAACACTATTGTCAATGCGCTCATAGATTCCATGAGGGAAATAGGTAGCAGCCCAAGCATAAAGAAAATGTCCAGGAAAAGAATGGGAAATCATGACAAGGTCAGTCCCATCTAGACAATCCAAGGTCTGTGTAAGTCCTTTATAAATGCTAGCCAAAATAGGTGGGACAAGACCGTAAGTGAACCCGGTAACTATTTTGGTAGTGGCCTTGAATGTACCTGTTCTGATATAATTATCTCCCGAAGGAAAAAGAAAACGACATAACCAAAGAGAGAGGTAAGCAGCAACCTCTAGTTCTCCTTTTTCCCTTTCAAAAAATTCCAAAGAAATATCCTGCCAATAGGATTGATTCCTGTAATAGGTGCCTGTGGTTTGTTTAAATCGAGAGATCTAATTATCTTAGTCCTCACCGGCCCTTTTTGGTTCTTCTTATGAGGGCTAGCGACCATTGCGTCCTCGTAAGCTTTGGTTTGTCGGGGGTTCAGAACAAAGTTTGCGTGTCAAAACCAAAAATCAATCCACTCAGAATGAGTGACATGATCAGACCGAGATCTCGTCAGCAATTATAGAGTAAACATTGAATATGTGTAGACAAGACTTGGGTAGTAAATCTATCAGCTCTGAAAGGGTTGGAACTACCTCTTCATAATATTCAGCTGAAATAGAGAGGCCAGTGATAATCCTCATATCCCAAAGAGAAACACCAATTTCGCCACCAACTGTTACGAAAGTATTGGTCTCAAGACACCAAACTTCGTAAAGTGCCTTGTAGACAGAGTTGGGATGATGATAGCTCTTCCGATCTCTTCAACTGCACGAGCCAAATCCTTTCTGTTCTTCTTGATAAGCGATTTTTAGATTCAAATGGAACGTCTCCAAAACTTCAGCAAATAAGTTATCTTTCGACGAGATTTCAAAGTACTTCCCTATCAAATTTCCTAGTCATATATTCTTTCACAAATAGTGGCACAGGGAATAAAATCCATGTTTAGAGCATGATGTGGTGGCAGGCATAGGAATGGTCGAGAACCATCCTTCTGGCTAGAAGTTGCAGCATGTGAAAAAGTGCTTAGAGCTGGCATGTCTACTTGTGGTGGAGAATCAAAAGTGATAGGCGCCATTGTATCTGTCATTGCCAAATGGGCACAAATCATTAACTCACCCTGCTCTTGGTTAAGATATTTCACATCTGTGCCTTTGAAAGAAAGGTACGTTCTGCCTTATTTTACAACTTCCTCAATTTCAGGCACGTTGCTGTAGGCCTTGCTTGATTGAGATATTCCTGAAAAGGAAAAAAATTATCAAGATCAAATATCAATAAAAAAAAATCAACATAAATCAAGTTGAAAAAACAAAAAAGAGAAGGCAAGTCAAATTAAATTAAATTGGGATTAGTTATCTAATCTTGTCAAAAAGGATCATTCAAATCCTAAGCTTCCAAAAATATCAATTTGGAAAAGTCTAGACCTTTGTCCTTAATATTAAATATCTTGGACTTTAGAAGGACTAGTCCTTAATTATCAAAGATGTCTCAAATGTACAAGGTTCAAACCTTTATTTGGCACAATGTCTCAAACATCAAAACGAAGGATCCTTAATTACCAAATTAATTTCTTAAGTTTTAAGAGATTTAAGCCTTAGTCTTTGACATAAGTCCTAGACTTTGAAAGATCTAAATCACGGGATTACACGGAAAGCTTCTTTAATTATTGAGTCCCAGTGGAAAGCAACAAAGGATTTAAACCTAAATCTTCGACATAGTCTTAGATTTTAAAGGTCTAAAACCTTAAAAAGAAAGAAAAAAAGAGGATGTTTGACATCCCTAAGAAAAAAAAACAAAGAAAAAAAGTTTGCATTGATGTCTTTGAAGAAAAAAAGTTGAGGGCAATTCACGTCCCTGAAAAAAATCGAGGGCAATTCACATCCCTGGAAGGAAAGAGAGAAAAAAAAAGACAAAGGGCAATTAATGTCCCCAAGCAGTAAGAGAAAAATGGAGAAAAAGGAAAAATTCCTTAACTTGCATGCATTGGATCATTAAGAGAAAAAAAAGGGGGATTCGTTTGCCTAATGATGTTTTAAAAAGAGGAACTGAAGATTGGAGTCAAGCTAAAAAAGCATAGTTGAGCAAGCTTCGTAGAAGAAGAGAAAAATTTTGTCTCGAAGGATTGACTTCTTTTTTTTTTTTTTTTTTTTTTTGACGAATAGAAGGCAAGTGGGTGAATGAAAATACCATCTCTGAAGGGTCTTATATAGTGCTTGAACAGGTCAGCCTTTAGGTTTAAA
The DNA here is from genome assembly GCA_963692815.1 of Nyctanthes arbor-tristis. NCBI lineage: Eukaryota > Viridiplantae > Streptophyta > Magnoliopsida > Lamiales > Oleaceae > Nyctanthes > Nyctanthes arbor-tristis. The sequence goes on from CAVNYN010269905.1 coordinate 23,072, forward strand.
CTAGAACTCTTTGTTGAAGAATTTTGACTTGGGTTGGTCTCCTTATCCAATTAAAAGTCTTTTGCTTAAAAAAGAGGGGGGAAAAGGGAAAAACAAAAGTGTGAAAAAACTGAAGTGATTTCTCAGTTGAAAAGGAACCATGATTGAGTCCCGATTCCCAAAGAAAAAAGGCGTTAAAAATGGGAAAAAAGAATCTTGTGGAAAAAAAAAGTGGAGTTTGCTTGAAGCTCAAATTATGTTATCCATGCTTGGATTGAAGCTGACGTCTGTACTCTTCTAAGAGTCCTAATTTTCTGCCACAAGTTCAAATTCAAATTATATTTCAAAGCCAAGATTTATCCATTTATTTTTTAAAAATAGATAAATCTTGGGAGGCATTTGTAGACACAAAAAAAAAATTAAATAAAAAATGTTTAGGCTGGGTTTGGCCCACTCTACGACCCCAGTGATGGTAGTCTATATAAACCCCATTACTCTTAGGGTTTGGGGTTCCAGATGGATTTTTCCTGTAGAAACATTTCAAGGAGAAATCAAGAGACCAAAATTCTCTCTAAATACAAGAGAATCAAATTCTCTTAAAACCCAAGAAGATCAAAGTCTTCTTAAATTATAAATCAAATCCCAAATTTCAAAACAAATTCAAAGGCAGAAAGCCGGAAAATCAAAGGAGATCCAAGTCTTCTTTATATTAAATCTTCAAATCTTCCAATCCAAATTTGGAAATCCATAAATCAAAGGCTTAAGTCTCAAATTTCCCCAATTCCAAGTTCAAATGCGGATATCTACAAAAATAAAGGCTTCAAGTCTCAAATTAATTGCAAATTGAAGATCTAGTCACATGGCGCTTCGTTTTCAAAATTGGAATCATCAATCAGAGGAATTTTGTAGCCTAGCAAATTACAAGAGCGTCAACCCACTTGAATTTTTATCAAATTCAATTTGTAAGGAATTTCCATATTATTAATTTAATACGAATGAAATTTGTTTTCTACACTGTTATTTGCTTCAGCACAAAGGAGTTCGGTAAATTTTTTATTCATTCTCGTTAATATTGGTAAAATGTAGGCATCTTAGGTTGGAAATTGTAATGCGTTGAAGATTTCAGAAAATCTTTAATTCATTCCATTCCACTAGATTTAAGGACTGGTGGTGATATGTCAATATTTTCCTTGGTAATATTTCAATATTATGTCTTGGTAATTTCTACCTATTTTTCTTGATAATATTATGTCTCGATAATTTCAATATATTTTTTAGAACTAGAAAAGGACAAAACTGGATATATTGTCTTGGTAATTTGCAGTTATTTTTGTTGTATTGGTTGTATACAAACTTCATATTTTGCTAGTTATTTCAAGTAGGTTTTTTTTTCGTGGCGGATCGGAATTTGTGAAAAGTGTTGCTTTGTGAAGAATATGCGATTGGAAAGCGTCCCCCCAAAACCTTGTGAGGCCAAGTTGAAAGTAGAAAACAGCAGCAGCACTAGAATAACAAGAATCAAGGGCTAAAAATATGAAATTGAGATGAATTTCAAGAAATCAAACCTTTTGCTCTTTTAAAATAACTTCTCAAATCATATTTGGAATGATCAAAAAAATGTAAATAACTAGAAGCTGTTAATCTAGGTTCAGTAAATTTCAATCTAACTTTGGCAAGATAAAGTTCAATAAAGAATGTAGAACGTGATCTGCCTTGAGCTCCAAGTGTCTCTACCACTCCAGAGCTCTCTTGAACTGCATGTAGAGATCGTTCAACGAGCATTCATGGCTCAGGTATCTTTTATAAAATGTGTGGTTGCTCTCAGCCTGCTGCGATCTGGTCATACCGGTCATACCAGCTGAGAAATGACCACTGAGATATGTCGGAACCCAACAGCTGCGCAGCTCATACATATCTCCAAGCCATTTGTTTTCTCCAAGTGGAATGGTTGTCATAAGCTCCGCCCAATAGGCCTCAAACTCTACCACTGATTTGGAGCTCCAAATATAGCCCTTAGCTTGTCAACATGCTCATTGTGCACAGAAAGGTTCATTTTCTCAAGAAGTTTGGCTAAGATATGCCAAATACACAACCGGTGAATCATGTCTGGGAATACCTGTCGTACGCCCGCGGCTATGGCGTTGTCCTGATAGATGATTACCATCTTCGAATGAGCATGTCCAGGCATAGCATCGACAAGTTTTTCAAGCAGCCACACAAATGACTCGGAGTTTTGACTTACAAGTACCCTGTATCCAAACACTACAATCTGTCTGTGGTTGTTAACGCCAACCAACGAATAGAACCACATACCGTATTTGTTTGTGTTGAAAGTGCTATAAAAAAAACCACATCCCCAAAATATCTATATGCATTCCTTGAAGGCACATCAGCCTAGAAGCATCTCAAAATCTTATTCTTATCAGATGTCTCATAAGCGTAGTAGAAGTTTTAAATCCTCTGCTTTTCTGACTCAAAATGCTCTATCATTATTTTTGTATCATGTCCCGATGTGGTAGTTCGTACATCCTGTACATGGTTTTCAAGGTCTCTTTCCAGGCATCCAACTGACGATGGCCCTCCAGAGTCGACTTCTAATAGCTGTAGAGCTGGGCAGTAGACAAATTTGCTTTAGAAAACTGCTGATTAAGCATCTTCTTCGCTGTTGAGACCTCGCAGTGCGATCGTAGCTTGTGAACCTTACGCGGTGTGGCAAGGGGATGGTTATGCTCTGCCATAAGCTTAGTGACTGACCAACCGTCTCCGTCTTTGTCTAAGCAGATTTCAATCCTCACTTGATATCCGGTTCTAACATTACCCCATGTCCATTCCTTAGAGTGCTTAGCTGTATGCTTCAACTTGTTCTGCCACCGCATGTCCTTCTGATCCTCCTTGTTGCATACAAACATTTTCGAGCAAAACTCTTTCCACAAATTCCTTTTGCAATTCCCTATCTGAAACCGCCCTGCCTCGCGTACTCGTTGTAAAATGAGTATCCGTCGTAGGCTGATCGAAATTGCTAGCCCACATGAGGGATAGCGCTTGCAGTCACGTCTGGAATTTATAGTGTAGCCTCTTTCTCTGAATCCCTTTCTGCATATGCAATTCACCAATAATTACTTATAAAACCAGAAAGTAAATCAGTTAACTAATCGGTGGCAATTGTGTCTACCTTTTTCATTACTCTGGATCTCCACTGTCTGCTCTTGTGGTTCTATTACTGACTGTGAAGTTGACATTGTTTACTTTCTCCGCCTCGTCACATGTCAGTAATAACAACTTGACAATCAAACATAATGAAAAGTTACAGCTTCAAATTTTGATGTCCAGTTGGAAAACACCTCAATGAAGCACTAAGAATAAAACAGAGACCCCACTGCACCCAATTTCTTCTGTTGGTGAAGCATGTTCCATCATGCTCCCCCTATCATTTCAAACAATTCAATCCTCCGACATTACATGTGCAATACCCATACCATCAATCTTTAGACCCCAATCTCAATAGCCTTGTCTTTCAATGTTTTGTTTCCAATTTTTTTCGTCTAAATAATTTATAGTTCATTTCCATTTTAACTATATATACGGTAAATGTTAAAACAACTAGTTGTAATAATTGGAATTATACGAAGCTAAATAAAAATGATCTACTCTGTTTTTCCATATCTATATTTCTTGAAAGTAGTAACTAACTAGTAATGACGTTGACTAACTAAAGAAGCCAAGAAATAATGCATATATCTTAATCATGTACATGCAATGTTAGGGGTTTATTTCAACATATGCATGCCTCAGAGTAATGGCTGTCAAGAATTTGGATTTTTTGCAAATTTAGTGATTTTATTTTCATGTGTAAGTACAAGATTTCAATTAACCATTAATACGAGGGAATCAAATTATTGGAATCCTTAAGTTAAATATGGTTCCAATTACTCTCCTACCTACAATGTGCTTTCTTATGCAATTTCAAGAATGGCCAACATTAGTAGGAGCAATATGAGTACAATCACCAACTTTTCAGGAGGAAAATTCTCTTTTGTAATTAAAGTCATAACATTAAGTAATTAAAGCATACTAAGGTTGATTCTGAATACTAATATCTAAAGATTTACCGACTGAAGTGAGCAACCTAACTTTCAATGTGCTGAACCATATAAAGGGAAAGGGGATTCAATCGATGCCGCTTTCCGGTGAGTGCCCTGAAAACCTCTATTTTTATGATTTTAATGCCAAACTAAACATGTGTTTATGGAAAATCCGTAATAAATTGTACCATAGATTATAGGTAATTATTATTAGTTAATTATAGTTGTTGCTAAATCGGATTTTTCGAAGTGTTAACCATAGATTAACAAGTCTGGCTGGAATTAATTGAAGTAGTGAAGTTGGATCCGAAATAACTCCCTTGTGCTGAACCAAATGAAGGGAAAGGTGAACAAATCGGTCCATCTACTGTAGCACCCGTTGTTCGGTCACCATCGCCGTCGCTGGTAGCCACTCACCAGTCACCACCAAGTAGCCTCAACGCCGGAAGATGGGGGTGGGGGGAGAGAAAGAGGGTGAGTGGATGGTGAGAATAATTGAGTTTTGTTGAGAAGAGGCCATTGATTTGAATTCCAAATTTTTTTTTAATATATAACTAGTCACCCGCCTACCTGGACTGCCAAGTCCACTATAGGCGTATTAACCTGGCCCCCTGTGGGCGGGTGAACAAAACTGGTTTTTAGGACTATGTAAATAGAACTTTATAATCGGAGACAATGACTTGTTTCTATTTTTATTCTCCTGATAAGAATGACATGTTTTTCTACCTGAATGAGAAGCCCCCATTATCCAAAAAGAAAAAAATAATAATAATAAAACAATTTAGTATCAACTATTTTGGGACATTTTAGGTTTAACCACACGAGAAAATGATCATTTTTCACAATGCAAACCAAAAATAGGCAATCAAGGGAAGCAATTTCTCAACAGTAACAATCAGCTCTCCTTATAGCGCCCACTCATTCAGTATATTCTGAAATCCGTGAGTGAAAATTAGTTAATGTAATTACCATCTCGATTGGACACGGCCAAGTCTATTCTCATCATTTCTCCATCATCTCAGTTGGACACGGTCAAGCCTATTATCATCATTGTTTCATCATCTCGGTTGGAGACGGTCAAGCTTATTCTCATCATTGCTCCATCGTCAAGTTCCATTTGCCTAGAATCCTCATGGATTTGAAGGACCCATTTGTATAGATTAATTATGGCATCATTCACATCTCATATAGAAAGCCAAGTGACCAATAAACATTAAGTAGGATTGTTGAGTTAGCCAATGATGATGAAGCAACATCATACCAAAACAATAGGATTTCACATACAAAACCTTTTTAAAGCTAAGAACTAAATACAAAAACTTGAGGTACTTTATGCAAATATTTTTCCTCACTAACCAAAAATAATATTCAATAGTAAATTTTGATGGACATTATGTTTTTTACTGGTACATGTACCTTGCTATTGTATCTAACTTTACCTATAGTATAAATCCAAGTACGAAATATATTCCCAGTTACATCATGAAATATGTAGAAGCAACATTCTTCATTGAATTTCGGTACCCGTCTTGAAAGCAAAAACTTTTCTCTCTTTGTTTCATGACATTTGAAAAATGTCTATTGCTATAAATATAATATTATCCATGCACTATGTAGTTCTAGCGAAACTTATCCCTCCGAAAATTATGAAAACATTGTCATCGGAATAAACTCTTCATAAATTTTACCTGATATTATAAAAGTAAACGTGAACAACAATGACTGTATGTAATAGTCCATCCTGCCCTGATTAACCATGCCTGTACGGGTGGGTATAATGTAAATAATGCTGACCCATGACCAGCCTAGATCAAAAATGATCCATTCTTCCATTATATTTATGCAGATAAGTTCTAACAAAATTTATATCTCAATGTCAATTTTGAACTCAAGTATTCATAACAATAAAATAAAATAAATTTGTTATGCACTTATAATTATATCGCATCATTTTTATATATTTTTATACTAAAATTTATGTATTTATTCTTCAAAAAAAATGACCCATTCTTCCATTATATTTATAGAGATAAGTTCTAACAAAATTTATATCTCAATGTCAGTTTTGAACTCAAGTATTCATAATAATAAAATAAAATAAATTTATTATGCACTTATAACTTCGTCGCATTATTTTTATATATTTTTATACTAAAAGTTATGTATTTATTCTATGTATTTATTTAATTTTATATATTAAAATTAAAAAATTTGAATGTAGACAACGATGACTGTATGTAATACTCTTCCTGGCCTGGTTAACCGTGTTTGTGGGGATGGATATGAGGGAAATAATGCTACCTAATGACCAGTCTAGAGCAAAGTTGACCCATTCCACCATTATATTTATGTAAATAAGTTTTAAAAAAATTATATCTCAATGTCAGTTTTGAACTCAAGCATTCATAATAATAAAATAAAATAAATAAATTTGTTATGGAGTTTTAATTACATCACATCATTTTTATATTTTTTTATACTAACAGTTATGTATTTATTTAATTTTATATATTAAAATCAAAACCTTTTAATGTAATTGTATTTATTTATTTATTGAAGGAAACCTTGAGTGTTTTTAATATGAATAATTGAAAAGAAATATTTTTTTACATCATGCAACCATTAAACAATGTAAATTTTGAAAATGATTAGGTGATTTATAAATGTTTGAAATATTAAAAATTCAAGATATTGGGAAAGCCTTTTCATTTCAAATTACATTTCCGTTGTTAGATGAAAACTAACCAACTTTAGTTACTGCTAAAAGCTGGAATTTAATGCAAGAAATTGAAGTACTTGTAGTTTAGATATTTGTCACATATACACGTAGACATAATAATATGCCAGCGTGTAAGCAAATAAAATTTATATTGGGAACAATTAGTCTTAGAAAAGGAAATAAAAATGAAGAAGCTGCATCCTCTAATAGATTAGAATTCCTTCCAAATCTTTTGAGATGATAATTTAGAATATACGGGCATCATCTAATAGATAGATATTGATTACAGATTGATAGGTGGAGAAAATTTAGGAATTCAGATGTTGTGGATTTGAGATAGCGTGTGAGACGATACCAGACAATTGGGAAACAGTGTCAGATAAGTGTTTTAGAATGGAAACATTTTGTAATTGTGTCAGACAATAGATATGAAGGAATATTCCACATATTAGTTAGGAATTTTATTCTTTTATTAAATCCACGTGTAAATATTAGAGCGGCTGAATAGTTAGATGATGTAGCTAGTATTCAGTTTTCCATAATCTTCCTTCAGGAGTTGTATCTAAATGACAAGTTATAACTATTTCCAGATTTGAATGAAATTCCTTCTACAAAATAAAGATTCTTCCAGAATAAACCAGATGAAACAACATTTGTCCTAGCGACTTCTTTCCTATTTTACCAGTATCCACTCAAACCATTTAGTTGCATGTAATTTTCAATTGAAACCAAGTCTGAAATATGTCGTTGGCATTGCAAGGTCAAGTTCAATTCGAACCAATTCGGAGTCCAATTCTTGTGTGGTTGGTTAAACCTCTGATACGTTGGGTAAAGTTGAATACAGATGGTTGTTTTAGAGGATCACTATCAACGAGCAGAGGAATTTTGAGAGACGAAAACGGCGATGTTATCTTTGCGTTTCATGAGTACTACGATGATAGTTGTTCTAATGTTCTTCCGATCTGGCAGACTTCAAGCACTTCTGACTGGGCGCTACTTTCAACATGGCTATGTGCTCAGACTCTGCTTTCAAAATGGCTATATGCGTGACGTGTGGGCAGAAGTTGACTTCAAATTGGCTATCCAATAGCTAAATGAGAAGTCGTCTTTGTTGGATTTGTTGCCAAAAATAATCCAAAGTTGAAAAGGAAAAGGAAAGGGAAAGAAGATGAACCCTAGGAGGAAAAAGAATACAAATTATAAAAGGATTGTCTTGTCTTCTAAGGAAATGAAGCCTATAAATAGAAATGTTTTCTTCTTCTTTAATACACAAGTAGTACAAACGCGTTGAGGGAAAAATTGGTGAGTCTAGCACCTTGAGAGTTTTCTTGTAACTCTTTATGGTTTGTTCAAAGGGTAAAAAATTAGGTGTGGTAAAACTCAGAGTGATTTTCTCGGCGTCACTTAGGTCGGGTCAGAGAGTCTTGTGAAGAAAAATAGTAGCCTAGTGTCTTGAAATTTCTTGTGTTGTTTGCTGGTTGGGCAAAGGGTAGTAATTGGTAGATGCGATAAAGCTTGTTATATTTTTCTTGTAATACTTGGGAGATGGGTTTTAGTGAGTGAAAATTCTGTATAGTTTAACGACTTTAATCATATAGTGGAAAGCTTTGACAGTCCATTAAATTCATCTTCATCTTTTATTTTTCTTGTCTCATTAAATTCCTTAAACAACGGTCCTGCGGGCATAATCGAGGAATTTACATTAATTCCCAACAGCGGTATCAGAGCGTCAGGTTTTGTTCGAGGTGGAGCAGAGGAAAGATATGGCAAAGTACAAAGTTGTGATAATCAAGTTTGCTTTGTGGCTAGAATAAGTCTGGAATTTCTTGATTTTGATTGGGCAATTTAAAGCTTTCAAAGGAAAACCTTCTCCTTGTTCTAACAAAGTTGTTGGAACCAGTATGAGCGATAGTGATTGGGAAGATTTATATTTGAAGACTGGAACCAGGATGTGTCTCTATCTAGTCAGAAATGTTCTTGTAAATATTCATAGAATATTTGCTGTGAAGGAACTATGGCGTCAATTTGGAGAGGTGTATTTGTCACACCTGGAAAAATTATTTAGTTCTTTGCGAGTTGGTGTAGACACAAAAATTCTCAATGAGATCGTCTGGGGACTGGTGGTTGTTGCAACTTGTTGGTGTTGTGGACTAGCTAATCATGTGAGAAAACATTGTCCAACCGGAGCAGGTTCGGCTACTGTTTGGATTTGGACAATCCGACTCTCTTGACGTGAGGGCGGTGGAGATGTGCTATGAAATATGTGAGTACATCCCCATGGTGTGTCGCTAGGTGTCATGGTAAAGGATGTGTGTTACTTCTAGCGGTTGTATTTACACACGGGCATTGGTTGGCGTGATGCAGGGTGTGTGGTTATAGTAATGTCGATGTCTGATGAGCTCTCTGGAAAGCCAACGACAGAGTTGCACCACAAATTTCAGCAGATTTATTTCGACATTGAGCTGATGAAATGTTTGGAATTTATTGTTAATTATAAGTGGTTATATATACTCATATGGTGGAGTATGGGACTGTCAAAGTGTGTCAAAGGCTTGCCTGGTAATTTCTCAAGTATTGTGTACAAGACTGGATAAGATGAAGATTTTGGCTTATTTTGGCAAGGTGGAGATTGTTGGGTTTGTTGCCAAAAATAATCCAAAGTTGAAAAGGAAAAGGAAAGGGAAAGAAGATGAATCCTAGGAGGAAAAGGAATCTAAATCATAAAAAGATTGTCTTGTCTTCCAAGGAAACGAAGCCTATAAATAGAGATGTTTTCTTCTTCTTTACTACACAAGTGGTACAAGCGAGTTGAGGGAAAAATTGGTGAGTCTAGCACCTTGAGAGTTTTCTTGTAACTCTCTGTGGTTTGTTCGAAGGGTAGAAAATTAGGTGTGGTAAAACTCGGGGTGATTTTCTCGGTGTCACTTGGGTCAGGTCAGAGAGTCTTGTGAAGAAAAATAATAACCTAGCGTCTTGAGATTTCTTGTGTTGTTTGCTGGTTGGGCAAAGGGTAGAAATTGGTAGATGTGATAAAGCTTGTTATATTTTTCTTGTAATACTTGGGAGATGGGTTTTGGCGAGTGAAAATTCTGTATGGTTATAGCAACTTTAATTATATAGTGGAAAGCTTTGACAGTATGTTAAATTCATCTTCGTCTTTTATTTTTCTTGTCTCATTAAATTTCTTACACAACAGTCCTGCAGGCATAATCGGGGAATTTACATTAATTCCCAACAGTCTTAACTGTCGTGTATACATTTTTTTTTTTGGGAGGGGGGTAAAGTTATAAGAACTTTAGTATTTTTGTCTCCAAATATTGGATTTATGAAGTAATTGTTTCTTGAAATTTTGTTGTTTCTTGAAATTATACTAACCAAATTCGAGTAGATTATAGAGACTTTGTTTCTCGATTAGCCTCTTCCGATTTCATGAGAGAAAATTAGCCGAATATTTTTTCAGAATTAGTTTATCATCTGTCCTATACAGTATCATCAAGTTACAAGGCTGGATCACCAATGATGAGAACTCAGACCTTCTCAAGGCCTTCATTGTTGCATATCTTCTTCGTTCTCTTGACTAGACTGACTTGGATTCTGTTCATTTTGCCTTTGTTTCGACTCCTTCGTACTTTTTTCCTCAAATTCTGCTCTATTGGCAAGTTCATCTATTGCCTCCACAGTTTTCTCTATTCTTGCAGCAAGTTCTATCAGCAATGTGGAAATGGAGACTATCGGAACAACATCCATGAGGCGTACAACTGTCGTACCTTTGTCTTCCTCTTCTGTGCCATTTTTGAAATGTTCATTGACTGGTTGTTTTGAGAAGGAACTTAGAGCACCCTGAAGTTCTTGCACCGCATTGTTCATCTCGTGGACCATTAGATCAATCTTGGTAGATTTAGTCATTGTATTCATAACGACAGCCAACTCTTTCAACACTTCCAAGGATCTTGAACTTAGTCTCATACAAAACGTGCCAAAATGCTTCTTTAGGATACGACGCTCTTCCGATCTCAGAGAAATGTGAGTTTTATGGACCAAAAACACTTGACAGAGAAATTTCTTTAATTACCTGTGTGTCCGAATTTGTGCTAACATTAAGAGTTTCAATGCAGTAAGCGCATTTACGCAATGAAGCCCCGACTTTTAGATATTCATTCCATGGATGACGAAAATTGAAGTTCCCGTGTGCTGGTTCCCGCCTTGCAAAATTAGCCTGTTTGGAGCAAAGTTAAATCATTCTCAAGTTAATACAGGAAAAGTAAGAGAAAATTTTTTGAAGTTTCTGCTGGAAATACTTGCATGAATAATCAGATAAACATGCATACCATGGATTCTTCTGTGGCCTTTGAATTAAGAACACATTTGTAACCTTGTAAGACTTTGTCAGAAGCTTCACTTCTCTTGGCATTTCCATTTGCATTAATCCCGAAGTAGTCGACTATGCAGCCTGAGTTGTCAAGAAGGAAAAATTATTAATTCTTATTTTGGGTAAATTTTTGTGTTTTTTTTGTAATATGTTAATGGTTTCTGTTTTACCATCTAAGGAATCAGCAAGTTTTTCCATGTTATTGGTGATGAGATTGTGAAGTTCAGTTCCTGCCCATATGGGACAGAAGAGCATGCTTGTAAGAATGCAAATAGAGGTCCCTATGGCAATTGTGGATAATCTATGGTGAGCCAATTCGAACAATTTGTCCACTCGATAGCCGGATACTGATACGAGGCTAAAGGTGAGGATAAAGATCATGGCGCCATAGTCGAATCGTGCTTTTACAGTTGGAATGAATCGAGAAAAAGTTGCTGCAGCAGCTGCAAAGCAAAATAAGTTATTTCTATCAGCAACAAGTTAACTTCACAATGCATGTCTTAGAGATGTTAAATTCTGATCATCTGTTATCTTTCAGGCAGATTATGCTCTAATTGATCAACAAAATGCTGCAGAGGAACAAGAAAAGGAGAAATTCGACTTACCTAAGAGGAAAACCGAGAATTGTAGAACTATGGGCTTGAATTTTTCCCCTGACTGATCTGCAATCCAATGAACTCCGAGTCCTAGTGCTCCGGCCAGAAAAGTTCCAGTAGTTCTGTTCACACATTTACATAGTGTGGCACCTGCATTATTAAGAACACGTGATCAAGGTTGAACTGGGATCGTCCTGTCATGTCCTCTCCAGTACGATCTAATACTATACAACAGAAATTCCTTGGAAACACTATAATCTATCTTGAGAAGTAACATGTGAAACAAAGGGGGAAAACATATTGAAGTCCCACATACCCATAGTGTATTCGAATACAACAACAACAGTCATAACGGCCCACATAGCATTCCCTCCGACTCCATCATACAAAGGCCTCGTGTAATAGAAGAGCGAGATGAGAGAAAGAGCCATCCCCACTTTAAGTGCATGAATTGCTTTCTTAGGCTCCCTAACTCCTATGCTCCAAGCCTTTTCAAGAAACTTCCAAATTCTTAACATGAATCCCACAATAAGACCTTGTAACCCAATGCAAACTCGGATTCTAGACTTCGATTCAGGCACCAAAACTTTGGAAGTAGTTTCATTTGGGATGTTAATCCTCCATTCCACGCTCTTCCGATCTCTTTCCTTAACCATCCTTAATTAGTTCCTAAATAATCGAAAGAGTCCTTGAAAACAACCTTATCAAGCAAGGTGAATTAATGATAAGTAGTACAAGGAATAATGTATATATACTACGTAGTTTATGAAAGGAACAGCTGACTGCAGTTGATGATGTGTTATCAAATGCAGAATTCAGCTTTCATAATCATAGTTTGTGTCTTTGGCTAGGTTGTTGTATATAATTGGTTTCTAGTCAAGCAAACACACACACATATATATATATATATGGCTATCTCAGGTTGCTTGAATTTCATAAAATAATAGTTTTTCGAGGAAATTTGTACGTTCGGATGGTCGTATCGTACAGGAAAGAAAGTGTATTTTTGGTAGGTAAGCTTAGACATCAAAGATTATGCATTTTCTTTATGTAGGAATGTCTAGCTTCAACAAGTAGTAACATCAGAAAAGGGCATATGCACATGACCTAAAAACCAACATTGACACTTTGATAACCTAAACCATATTTATCATCATTCCTTTGTGGGATTAAATTCTAGTTTATAATTGATGCACATATCATATTTAAAGCAGGATATGCCCCCCTCCCCCCCCCCCCCATATACTGCTCGATATTCATATATTTTGCATTTAGATCACGCTAGTTTTCAGTGTTATATTAAACAAAGGTACTGACTATTATGGGATAAATTTTAAGATGAAATCGTAAGTCTTAATATGGTATCAATGTCGGTTAAACTCTAAAGAGAGATTCAATCTGTTCAAGATTGTTACGTTCCAATGAGCCAACTTACATTGAAATTAAGATTTTAAAGAATTAATCTGCAATATATAAGTGATCGAGTTATATACTCTACTACAACGTTGACTTTTTAAGATGAAACTCCAAATCTTAATATCTGCACAGATCCATTTTCTGTTGCATGTATAATGGCCTTAATGCGTTTGTTTGTTTGTTTCTTCGTTGGTGTGCTTTCGAAATTCAAGAGGACAGATCATTTCTTAATATATTTGGGCACCCCCACAAACTTTGGAAACTAAGCACTGTCTGAAGATGAGTTTATAATGGAGTCATCACTCCATAAAGTAAAATTATCTTATTATTTATAAAATTAAAAAGAAAAAAGGCATATATAAAATCCAAACCGTAGTATATGATATATATATATATATATATCATTTATGATATCAGCATCATACTAGTCTTTAACATGAGAGTTGAAATTAAATTAAATTCAATTTTATAACATTACACACAAATTGCTCCAAAATTGATATGGATTAAACTAGATGAAGTTTGCATTAGTACAATACTCTCCCTGTCCCACAAAAATAAGCATGTACTTCTTTAGGACCAGAGGTCATGCGTCCTCCTACTCATTATTCTGAAAAGCTCATTTGAGAATCATGGTCTAGCTACATTTTACATTTTCTTACTTCGTCTTTGATTAAGCCCGCTTAACATGAGAAGAATTAAAATTTTACAATGAGGGTTCATTACGTTTTATGCTATTTTTGAACGTTCATCCCAGCTCTAATTTCCCATGATAAGTGTCAAGACCAGATCCGCTCGCATCACGATATTCATTGTTTAATGTTGTTGGTGATTGTAGACTCAACATCAATATATCGTGCTTGAGTTGAGTTTCTTAAGCGTCGAAAAACATTCAAAGAGTACGTAAAATAATATTTCACAATAAAAATATCTAATTCCACCACCGATCTCATCATGCCATATGTTTCTTCATTCGCCAAATTAATACGTTTTGTGTTGCCAATCAATCAAGATTAACAATTATATTGAAACTTGTTTCGGGCAAAATGACCTAAAGTTAGGTTATTCTCCAAATTAAAATCATAATGACCTAATTTGTACAATGCTAGCTAGTGCTTTACCCTAAAAGTGGAAAGTCATTTGATAATTAAACAAAACATTCTCTACAAATCTATATTTAGACATTTTAAAAAATTAATTGCATATATATCCTTAAACAAAACCCAAATGCCTTACTGCTTTTAGAAGATCCTTCACTGTCAAAATAAATAAACAATAAATAAAATAAAAAGCATTTAGAGTACCATATATTTAATTAAATGGTTGAAAATTAGGTCATGAATGAATATCCACAAATCTTAGCCCTTTTTGGATGCTTTTACCAATTGAACTACGAACGTACATATACATATGTGATTTGAAAAGCTGCCTCAACTATCACATAAAAGCTTATGTGCTTATAATGTAACACTTCAGATTTCACTAGAAATGCTTGAGGTGTTAGAATTGATTATATTTGATTTCGTGTTTTTATTCACTTTGTCAAATTTACTGCTCCTTGTGATTCTTTCACTATATTGTTCATCGATGTCAATACAAGCAATGCCAGTAATGTCCCATTTAGGGGAGGGCGCCGGCCTAAAACGACCAAAATCGATCTAGCAAAAGCTGAATCGGAACCGAACTTATTTGGTCCAGTTTTGTAGGTTAAATAGGCCAAAAACTCAGTTTTCGGCGAAAACCGTGAACCGGTCTTTTTTTATATATAAAAAACTGAGCGACTCGGTTCAGCCGATTCGACGGTCTAGGTCGGCTCGATCGGTTTAAATACACACCTCTAGTCCCATTATAAGTTATTAACACTTGAAAACGTGGAAGAAGACTGGTAAAAGAAATCACTTACCAGAACAAGATTAATGTTGGGTGAAAACCCCAAAATTTTAGTTTTTTAACCCAACAAAATCAAGTAGTGTATGGGGGAGTGGGGGAAAAGCCTATTTTGGAGGGGGAATTGGGTAAAATATAGCCTCTCTTTTACCCCAATTCCTCCTCACTACTTCTCCTTTAAAAATATATATGCAATGTAATAAATTAAAGAAAATAATATTTTGTACATAATTGAACATCAATTGTACGATTGGGAAAATATGCCATAGCAAAATAATTTCTAAAAAATTTTAAAAAATAAATAAAAATCCTCAAATACTAGAACCACTAGATTTCCCCCCATAGGTGGGGGTGGAATGTTGAAAATAAACATTTTGGTATGTTGAAACATGAAATAAACAAATAGGTTGGAGAATATGATACATGGCTAGTGGAAAATCAACTTTACATAGGTGGGGGTGGAATGGAGTAGTAATGTGCTCTATGACGTGCACAAGCTAATTACACGTAGAAATACACTTATTTAAAATCTTTATTACAAAGTACAATAGGATATTATTTACTTTCTTTGCCTAACTTGCAGACATGTGCATGCAACCCAACAACAACAATCAGTATTTTGGAGCTAAATATTTATTTTGAAATTTACTGTAGATGTACCGACACGTATAGAGGCGGAACAAACATTCCAGTTATCGCCCTTTTGAAAAATGTCACGATGATTGTTTCAAAAAGAAAAAAAAAAAAAAAAAAGTGTCATGATGGTCATCTTCCTCACTTTGTTTGGCTACTAATAGGAATAATAATCATCTTCCTCGCGAGGACCCGTCTCAAATTACCCGCTCCGTTAACTTTTGGGACAGATATATGGTGAAAGATTTCGCCCCGAATTCTTAACAGGTCGAGGATGGGTATTGGCCGGCCGGACTTGTTATCCCTTTTTTTTTAATTATAAAAGAATTGATACAAAAGAGCTCCTGAAGAATCAAGCCCTGGTACTCAAGGTTAAAGCAATAAGCTTTGACCACTTATGAGATGTGGTTAAATGTGTGATGATTTGAGCTTTATGTATGATAATTTGTAGTTGAAGTTGAACTTTTAGTTTTATTATGTGATTGAATGTTGTATTTTTATTTCATTTTATATAATTTTGTTAGTTATCAAGAGTAATCCTTTTTTGATAGGATTGGTACTATTTGAATGGTTTTTTTACGTAACTTCTGTTTTTTTTAATTCTTTTCATTTTTTTAGGATTTCTAAATGAGCGGGTAACGAGTATTTTTCTCGTACCCGCCTTAAACTACATATTTGATGTGATATAACTTTTCACATCATTTTAATCATTACCTTCATATGACATAATTACGTAATGACACTTGTATAATATTTGTGATTCAAATGTGTGGATTTGAATCAAGTTATGAATTGATCCGGAACTCTATGATTGAGAGAATTAGAGTTCTTCTAATTTTTGTGAAGTATAAAAATGGAAAAATTAGTTAAGTTTGAATCATGGTGAGGTATTTATAAGAAAGGGCTACTGCTGACAGCAATCGCTTAGTACAATAAATCGTTGGCTCTGGTATTGCCTAAGTTTGCCTATCGTCCCATTTTGCATAACAATCGCGGTTGGTTTATTTTAACGGTTTTTGCTAATCACCCATTTTATCTTATTAGCAATTCTTTTCCTATTACCTTTTATTATTTATGTGTTATATTAATTCTATGACCATAAGCCTCCCCACTCTCATAAAAGATATCTTAAATATTTTTCGAAGAGAGTGAAGTGATCAATTTGTTAATTTTAGCACGATTTCTCCTCATTTCTTGTTATGCGCTTTCGAAGTATTCAGGTATTAACTTATGAAGGGTTGAAAGAGGTCTTAATAAGGGCTAAAAGGACCAAAATGCCCGTAATTTAAATTACGTAGCCACACCAACCGAGGCACCCTTCCCTGTCTCTTCTCCAAACAGCGTCGCTCCCACTTTTGAATGAGTTCGTATACGCATTCTTCTTGGAGCAGTGATGAAATTTCGATATTTGATATGTTTTCTAAAGATCCCTCATCTTTAGACTACATCCTTTCTCCAAATTTAACAGACGAGGATTTCTGCTACAGCTTTTCTAACCCGAAGCCTCTTTTGGTGCCAAGTTAACATTGGTGTATTTGAAAATTTTCTTTAATCCCCCGACTCATGTGGTACTTTCTGAATGTTCCACTGTTACAATGTTAGTTCCTTATTTTCATTACCAATTTTGCAATTAATTTTAAATTTGGATGGGTGTCCACTGCTTCTTCCTTTGGTCTTCTGCACTTGTTTCTTTTTTCAGGGATTTCGACTGTTCATCTTCTTCTTAATAGTTCCTCGCTTCTCCTTCTTCTTTCATTTTTTTTTTAATTTCTTTGTTCTCTTTTTATTTCCTAAGTTAAATTTGTTCCCAAAAATTCCTGATGACGATTAAGAAGGCTGCCAAGAGACCTCTTAGTGAAAAATCTCGTAAGAACCCAAAAACTGCTGAAGCTTCTTCATCCAACCCCATTCCTGAAGATAGACCCATTCGAGATTTTCCTTTGGATGTTAGTGATTTTCACGATCTAAAAATTTTAGACTTAGAATTATTCATGTTAAATTATTACCTCCCTTCTTTCCATCCTCCTTCCCATTTTACTTACCGCGCTCCTGAGAAGGATGAAACAATTGGATCAGTCCGCGATCGTATATTGGCGATTTATTCGAATTGTATCCATGCAGGCATTCAAAATTGGCATCAGTTTTGCTCAAGGTACTCACAAGTCCTAGGGAATTTTGTCAATCGAACTGGTTTAGTATGGACATACCCTCACCTACATGAGTCGGCTCATAATTTGAAGTTGAGACTATGCTACCAAGCCCATATTATGGCCTTTCTCAAATCTAGAAATAGTTACAACCTTTCCTCAACCAATTCATGGTTTACCTGTAATATGTTTTCTAATCTATTAAATTGTTTACTACCTGTTTTTCGTGTGTTTCAAACACATTTTTCGTCATCTAGTTTTGTTCTTGAACAACTCCAAGAGGTTGCAAATGCATTATCTTTATTTAAGAACCTCGATAGTCCATTTGACCCCTTAATGGCACAAATTCAGGAAAAGTTCAACTCCACTTTCTGCAACCTCCCAATTATTTTTTTTCCTGGCAAGTATCTTCAATCCGTTTTACAAATTGCAGGCACTTTCCAAATGATCTCTGTAGTAAGTTCATCCACTGGGATTGAATTTCATATCAACCGTGCTGATGTTGTTACAAAATTAGTTGAGTTGTATAACTCTATCATGCTCCCACTTCTATTATCATCACATATTATTGGCATTTAACAATAGCGAAAGCACTTGAGAATTTGGTTTTCACCCAAAAGTGAGAACGAGACTTTACAAATACAAGTTAAAAATCTATTTTATATTTAGAATTATTTTAAAAAGAGTGTGTCAAGACGCTTCGCTACACATCTCTTTATAACCTCGTACATATTATATATACATAATATCATATTACTATATTTGTATAGCAAAACTCATGTGTTGACGAAGCCTCAGCCACACACTAAAATTTCTATCACATACATGCACATTCTCCATCCTTGGAATGATTCGGCCACAAAACTCTTAATTCAATACCTAAATTTTTGTAAAAGGAAAAGAGCAAAAGGGGGAATGGGTACAAAATAGCTGGTGAGTAATAAGCTATTTTGATTGAAACGCCCCAGAATTTACCTTGATATTTTAATGAATTTATGAATATGAAAATTTGAAAAGATCTATCAAAGGTGTAACACCTTTCACTGAAAACGTAATTGAGCTGATAATAAAATGAGGCCCATTTAATTTGAGTGTTATGTATGGGCCCCAATCAGGTATTTTAAGCCCAATTAAGTCTATATCTAAAGAATGAATAAATTAAGAATTTAAGGACACGTGTCCTTCTGCATGATAGGTACACTTGTCATTTGGACAATTGACACTTGTCCACTTTAGAAGAAAAATCTTTTTGCATGGAGAATTAAATAAATAAGGCTTCTTCTTCACCCTTTTCAACTGAGAAACAGAGAGCAAATCAACCTTGAAGTTCTGTAAATTATAAAAGGTCTCTTTTGTCTCTTTCATGTAAATTAATACTCTCAAAAAGTTAGAACATATAATAGTTAGGGAGATAAGCACAAAGTGGTTTTGGAAGGCTTAATAGGAAGGAATATACTCTGAACTTAAGAAGAAACTTGGGAATCTGCAAGAGCAAGAACCCTAAGCCTTGAGTTCCATTTATGGAAGGAAAATAATGAATATTGAGCTTTCAGCTTCTGGCATTGGAACCTACCCGATACTGCCTTGTTCTGAAATTAGTTTCTGATTTATGTTTTGAATGATATTTTGGGCAGGTTTAAGAGGCGAATAGAGTTCAAACTGTGATTGGCACGGATTGTGGTCTTATTAATGAACTTTGCATTTTTGCTCTTGCATGTCATTGATTTATGATAATGATTATGATGAATATCATTGATTATGATGAATATGATTAATATCATGAATATGATGATGGCGATAACAATCACGAATATGATGATTTGAATGATGACACGCATTTTGTATGTTTGGTCCACTAGCTTTGCCCTTATGATATGAATGATTGAGCCTATGCTATATCATTTAGTGATCCCAAGGTGGTGGGATCAGGGGTGGAGCCCAAGTAAGACATGGACCGCACTGAACCATGCAACAGCCCATTAAATTTTAAGACTGACAACACTGAACCAAAACCCAAATCTACTTATTACTATCTGTATAAAAAGATGCCTTACACTTGGGCTCTTCCGATCTTGTTCCTTTGATTTAGCCCAAATAATTAATTTTATTCCTTTGATTTAGCCCAAATAATTAATTAATAGGTAGATTACTCCAAGCCCAAACAACGTGGGATAAGACTACCTTCTCACTAGACCTCTTACACTAGATCTCTTTAATAGAACATAATTTCACTTTTTTAATGATTAGATTCCAATGTGGGATAACACTACCTTCTCATTACCGCCTCTCTCTAGCCATGCTGATGCATTTTGCTTTTCATTTTGAGTTTCTCTCTTTTCCATTCCTACAAATTACTCACTTCACCCTTCCATCTTCCTCAACCAGCAACTATAAGCTCTTTGCTCCCTATTCCATACGCCCCCACCCACCCCTCACCCTCATTGTCAAATGCACTAAGAAACATTCCTCCATTGCTACAGATAGGGTTTAATTAAGGACTAGAATTTTGGTTTTCATTGGAGTTCCTCACCATAAGGATTTCTAAATCTTTTTTGGATCTCTCTCATTCATATAATATGCTTTTTCAACTATTGTCTTATCATATGAACAACAAGCTTTATATTATTATGTTACCGATATAGAGTGGATAAGAGAGAAAAAATCATTTTGTTTTTATTTCTCAACTACTATCTCCATACTTGAAGGTCGACTTGAATGAACAAAAATTTTGGACCGCACTGAAGAAAAGTTATGGCTCCGCCCCTGGGTGGGATGGGTGTCCGGCCTCCAATTCAAGTCAAATTGAGGGATTATGAATTGGTACCAATCTTCGTGGCCATTGCGCATGACTGAGTGCTCTTGGGCATATGACTTGATATGTTTGGCTAATGGATGAAGGCTCTTGACATGCCCCACCCCAAGTGACTCTAACTTATTTCAAGTGTGACATGTGCCGATGATAAATTTCAATTATAAGTTAGAATCTACCGTCACGGCTCATAAACATTCTACTTATTTGAGAAAAATTTTGGCATTATCTCCTCTAATTTTATCAACAAACCAACCTGCATAAACTTCCAACACCAACACACTAACACCTCACAATATGACAAATGCATCATTTCAAGAAATCATACTTCCCACATGAATAAATATACTAACCCAATTATCATTCACACATATTCCCAATATATGTTAATAATCTTAACCATGTCAACTTTATAATTCATAAGATTAACAAGCTCTATAGCAAATCCATTTCGTTAGGTGGTGGCCCAATTCTAGAAACAAGAGGCTCGACCCCAATGTGTTGCCCAAAATCCAATTGCTACCTGGAAAGAAAATTATTTATAAAAACATATGAGCTAACCAATCCAGTGAGTGGAGTTTCATAATTAAACATGCTTTGAAAAATCAAAATGTAACTTTTGAAAACTCCCGCTTAAAATTCTCAAGCCCATTTGAGAATTTCATAACTTTAAACATAAATCTAACATAACATCAACATTGATAAAATCATTGCATGCTAAAAAACATCATAACATGATTTCATTTAATAATCATCATAAAATTCATTAGAACACATCGTAAACATCATTCACTTAATAATCATCGTGAAATCCACTAGAAAACATCATAAAAATAATTTCTTTTCAAGATTATTATAGAATTTTCCCCAAAGAGTATCCAGCATCTCATGATCATAACGTCAAGTCATACACGCATAGATGTCAGCTTGTGCCATAGGTACCTTATGACCCCTTCGTCCTAGGCGGCATAGCAACTAGCTTGAGCCATAGCTAGCACATAAGCCACTTCGCTTGAGCGGCGTTCATTTAGTCAGCTTGAACTATAGGCCCCTTCGCCGGTAGATGGCATATCATTTAGTTAGCTTGGGCAATCTAGGTCTCTTCGCCGGTAGGCGGCATGTTCATGACCATAGGATACAACTTGAGGGAACTTTCAAATCATGCATCATTTAAAGTTCTAGTAAATCATATCTTTGAAAGTCTTTAAACATTACATTCATGAATGTCATAAACTTTTCAATTGAAAGAATAACTTTCAAAGAAGTCCATAAAGGCACTTTTAAAACATCACATTCTCAATGTCATAAACTTCTTGAATGAAAGAAGACCTTTCAAAGAATCCATAAAAGCATTTTCTTATAACCTTCACAACATCATATATAATCAAAACATAATAAAATTTCATTTCCAAAAGAATAGAGAAATTCCACTCACCGGCTACGTAGCATCCTTTTGTGCTTCATTTCCTTTTGATCTTTATCATTTCCTGTGACATTATATAAAAATTCTACTTAACATTTAATTCTTTTCCATTTCTCAATTCACACATATAACTTAATTCTTTACTTAAACTAAACATGAAACTTCCTTAGTATTATAAATTCTCTATTTCATTATATTTCCTTAGATTCCTTCACTTTCTAATTAAATATATAGTTGTTCTTTTTATATGATTATTCTACTTTTTACTACATCTTAGGAATCGAAATGATGCCACATATTCAAAATCTTAAATTCCCTCCGTACATCAACATTAACTCTTCATTTTTAAACACAAACTCTTGGCCTTTAAAAAATCCGTATATTTGCTATTAAATATTAAATCATTCATTAATTGCATGTATTCTCAACTTCACTCAGTTCCTCAATCACATTGATATTATTCCATAAGGTCATATCACCAACTTATTGAATTGAGTGTTAGCTCAACCTTTCAAACAAGGATCGTTAAGTTTTTCCTGTTTGGGCAATGATGATTCAAAACCATTTTAAAATCAATGACAATGTCGTATATTTATGAAATTCTCCTAGAATGTAGGGAACTCATATAGGTTCATCATGTGTGAAATTGAGCTCAAGAAAACTATGTTGGCAATATCAAAATATTCCATCATTTCCTGAAAATCTGTTCTCGGGATGATTCCTGCCTTTGCAAAATTCCAGAATCTCTATTTTCATTTCATTTCTTTTCTTTTTTTTCTAATTTTTTACCATTACAAATCATGCTGTATGAAATAAGCACCCACTAACTTCGAAGAGAAAATAACCACCAACTAACCTTTTTTCCCCAAATTTATTTTCAACCAGTTTTTTGTTGCAATTTTCTCGCAAAATGGTTACCTACGTCAATTTTTTCCTTTTAATCCAGCAATTAATAGGCATCTTTTTATTTGAGTGTCATGTATTTATTTAGTCTTCCATGCAAGCATTCTACATTATTCTTTCTTTCTTTTTTCAATTTAATAGCAACAAATATTAAATCATTTTAGGTACCTTTTAAATCATTTGTTTTGTTTTAAATCATTGGGTTTAATTAAGGACACGTTTATTGATTTTGTGCAATTATATTTTTAATATAATATTGATGTGCAATTATTTCATAAATTAAAAACTATACACTTTAAATAATTTTCAGTGATTACCACATAAGCTCGTATTAATGCATTCCCATGTAAAATAGATAAACTCATATTTTGCATAAAAATTAAAACAAGTTAGTGTTTACATATTCATGAAGCAATTAAAAGCTTATCTCGAAACAATATTAGTATAAAAAGACTCTGAAATATCTATTTTTTTTTCTTTTGTTTCTACAATAATAACCACTAATTAATTTTAGTTTTTTTTTTTTTTATTTATCATTTTTTTTCCTTCTTTTCACCACCCACTAATTTAATACCCTTATTTATTGATTATTTGCATTTTTCATATAACCACCAACTAATATTGTTATCTTTTTTTATTTATCATTTTTTGGGCAATTCTAGACAGGTAAGAGAAAATGACATAATTAAGTGATATGGTCATATGGCATAATTTTATTGGGTGTTTATCATATGGATATTTTTTATTATCAAATGGAATTGTGCCACATCTATAATATTGCATATCTATGCTACAATTTCATGTTTCCCCGTAATTTTTGTTTTTTCTTTGTTCCTCATATGTAACCATGCACAAAATTTTTCTATTGTATAACTGCCCATTAATTTTTCTTTTCTTTATCATTTTTTTCTTTTTATATATTTTTCTTTTTTTTCCAATGGCTACCTACTAATTTTATTTTCCTTTTCTTACTTATCCATTTTCCCCTAATGTAACTGGTTACCCATTTGCAATTTTTTTGTCAATTGTCATGCATTATTCTAAAATCTGAGCTGAAGCCCGGTGATTTGGATGGTGGATTCACATGATTAGACCAGACAGTAATGACCTGATTGAAGACCAAACAATCACTGAGTTTTTGTTGACATATAACTTGGCGGTGTCTCAACCCATTGGGTTGCAACTTTAACAAAATTACTTTAGAAAGTTCATGCTGCACAAAGTTTAATTAGCATGTGACTTTTTGTTTCTAAGATATTATATAAGCCGCCAAACTATTTATATTATGTTTTAAAATACATTACATAATATTTATAATAATATTTCTATTTTAATTTTCCTACAGCCCCTTCTCACAAAACATGTCATAAAAACCCTTACCAGTCTCCAAATGGTGTCATTCGAATTTTGGATGATAGTTAGCTCATAGAAGATCATTTTTCAACTTGTATCTTGTTAAAATTCATCATATACTATCAACTATGACCTTTTAAAGTTGAAGGGCAGAACCGACATGCATATTCTAATTCCCATCTTAAGTCCTTTCCTTAATTCATACATACATACTTGGTCTCCCAGCATTGAATATTAACTTACTTGTGCCTTCCTTTTCATTAAAGAAGACATGACTTTCTTTCTTCCAATTAGCCCAAAACTTCATTTAGTTTAGCAAAATACTATGGAATTTACTATAAAATCCCAAAGAATACTTCATTCAAAATTTCAACTTCAATTTTTCCTGCTTAACTATAATTTCATAGACCAACTTTGCATAATTTCCTTCTAATCTTCATATAATTCCAATTTCATATCTAAGAATAATTCCACACCATTTAAACCAATAGAAAACCACATCAACGTCAACTACTTAATTCTATAAAATTTTCTTAAATCCATCTTCAATAACTTTAAACCCAAAATCTCATACCATGCATATGACTTCAAGAATTTTCAAATAAATCTAACCCCTATCAACAACTCAACATTTTCCCCCCTCTAAGATTCATTATGTCAAGCCACACATCAAAAATCTCAAATTCTCAATTTTTGGGGTCTATGAAAATCAAACCAAAATAAATAATAGGAACTAAAAATTAAAACTCATCATTCTTTCAACATAAACATCCATTATTTAGTCCCAAATTATAGAAATAAACCATAAATTTAATACTCTTTAGAAAATAAATAAATCTTAAAACAATTGATCTCTTGACTTAACTACATAAAATTGTGCCAAGAATCAAAACTCAAATGCCAAACCATGCCATCAAGATGCACTTCCCTCATTTCTTTCTCCTTTTCCTTTTCTTTTTCTTCCATTTTTTTCTTCTTCTCGGGCCAAAGCAAAACTTCCTGCGTGAACATATATATTTTTCCCAAATTTTCAAGAAAAATGTCTAGATATATGAGTAATTTGCACCAAAAGTCCCTCAACTTAACAAGTAATGTAAGTTGGTCCTTGTCAAATTTTATTTACCTATTAGTTCTTCAACTTTCAATTCTTTCACTTAAACCTTTTAATGACTTGAACTTTGACCCCAATAATCTAATTTTGGCATTGACTTGACTATTTTATCTTTGACTTTTGGTCCATAAAATTCCGGATGTCACAGCCCTAATGTTCGTATGAACCATGCATTACAAACTCTTCCTTTGATTATTTATTTTTTTGTGTACAATCTTACCCCAACTAAGTTTATTTCTAAACTTACTCTAATTTTACACTATGTGTGCTGATGATTGAACGGAAGATCCTCAAGGTCACGGGAAGTAGTTGGTTGCCTCTCCCCTATGGTGAAAAGTACATATATGTGGAAGAATCAAACTTATGGAGTTGTGATGGATATACCGAATTCTACATTTACCTTGAAACCGCATATAAAGTGTTAATATATAACGGTACCATGGGTAGTTTTCTACATAAATATGAATTTACTATGTTAAGCCATTGGGATGTCAGTAGTTTTATAAACTAAGATAACTAGTAATGTAAGGGTAAATTTCACATACTACTCCTAGCTTTTGCGCTTTACATCACCTGGGTTTCTAAATTTTTTTGCAATGCATTGTGCCCCCAACCTTTCATAAATATGCACATAAGATCCTTGATGATGGAATCCATCAATAATTCCGTTAAGTCATTGCCAAAATTCCTGCTGTATCCTTGTTCTTTAAATTAAAAAAAACAAAAATGAATTTAAAAACTAAGAAAATAATATATAAAAATCAAAAAGGACTTAAAAAAGAGATAAAACCCTAAACTTCCACCTACCCAAACCATCTACCACCAGTATACTTTGGCTGGAGAAATGGCGGCATTTTGGCTGCCGGAATGTTACCATTTCCGACAGCCAAATGGGAAAGACTCTCTGCTTTGTGAGTTGCTAAGAATAGCAGTAGTCCCCATAATAGCTTAAGGGGGAGTAAGTTTATTTATTTTCTTCTGCCAGAAATGGCAGAACAAGGAATTAATCCTCTCTCCTTTTTGCTGCCATTTCCGATAACTCACAAGGAGAGGACCTTTCATCTTCTGGAAATGGAAGAGGAAAGGTAGAGTCCCTCTTTCCTTTTGGCTACTACCAAAAGGGATGAGGGACTCAGCCAGAAGGAAATTGCTGCCATTCCGGCAGCTCAAAAGGAAGGTGTCTCCCTTTTTGGCTTCAGAAATGGCAGCATTCCGGCCCTGAAATGCTGCCATTTCTGACAGCCAAACTGTACCAGTCGTGGAGGGTTTGGGTAGCAAGAAGTTTAGGCTTTTTTGTTTTTCCCTTTTTTATTTTTACATATTATTTTCTAAGTTTTTAATTTTTTTTAATTTAAAGAACAAGGGTATAGAAGTAATTTTGGCAATGATTTAACGGAATTATTAACTGCTTCCATTATTAGAGACCTTATCTGCATATTGATGAAAATTTGGGGAACCAGTGCATTAAAAAAATGATTAGGGACTCAGGTGATACAAAGTGTAAATGTTGTGCTCAAAAAACACTAGGATCTTTATGTATTGCTCAAAAAGTCCTTATACTTTTCATGGTCTTGTAAGTAAGTCATTATATTTTAAGTCATATTTGTTAAGGCCTATTATTAGCTTAGTTGATAAAATAAGTTCAAATCTTAAATTTTAATTAATTATCACCAATGAACTTCAAGATATTTAAAACTTAGCTATCTAGTATTAAAAATTTTCAGGATGTTACATGAATTATGGCTATTGACATACTAACATGCAGATTCCAAGACTCGTTCAGTATGAGAATTTATTCACACAATCTATTCAGTGGGGTAAATACAAATGCAGCTGCTTGTTGGCACTACCACATGATGACATTTCCCGTGTTATCTCGAATTGCGCAGGATATATTGACTCTACCTCGACTCACGACATGAATTACGATTTTCATAGGCGTGCCACAAAACACATTGCACGGAGATCGACAAGATGGATGAAGAGTAGAAATGAGCCTTTTCGTGCTCAAGCACCCATCTGTATTGAACAATGGCTAAGGCGCGATTCTGAAGATGGAGTACTAATGCCTCTAGAGTTCTGTAGTTGCAACTACCAGTCTAGTAATCAAGTCACCACTCTCTGTGTGTTTGTGTGTGTGTGTGTGTGTGAATATATATATATATATATAAGGATATATATAAGGAGAATAGTTGTCTAAAAATTTTTGTGGCCATTATGCACTTTCTTAATCCATCAAATTTTCTTTCTTTTCCTTTTTTCTCAGTTTTTTCAATTTTCTTTTCTCTTTTATTCTCGAAAATATTTGATCCTTGATTACTCACGCGCACACGCACACACACACATACAAACACACACATATAAGGATATATATAAGGAGAATAGTTGCCTAAAAAATTTTTTCGCCTTTTGTACTTTCTAAATCTGTCAAACTTTTTTTCCTTTTTTCTTTGGTTTTTTTGGGTTTTCTTTTCTCTTATTTTTTACTTGAAAATATTTTGACATTGATTACTCATATATATATATATATATATATTTTAAAGGAAAATGTTGCCTAAAAATTTTTCCCGCCTTTTTATACTTTTAAATCTGTGAAATTTTCTTCTTTTTCCCTTTTTTCTCTGTTTTTTCAGTTTTTTTTCACTTTTTCGCCTCTATTACTTAGATATGTATATAGTAGTTGCTTAAAAAAATTTTCTGCCTTTTTGCACTTTCTAAATTCGTCAAATTTTCTTCTTTTTCCCTTTTTCTCGGTTTTTTGGGTTTTCTTTTCTCTTTTTCCCCTAAAATGTTCCCACATTTTTTCACTTTCTAAATCTATTAAATTTTCTTCTTTTTTTCTTTTTTCTTGGTTTCATCGGTTTGCAGAAATACGGCTATAAATTTTATGTATACTGTCTGTTTTGAATTCACAACATATGTTTTTGAGTTAGTTCGATAAGACGGATTGACCTAGTCAATTTGCCGCTACTAACGATCGATTTTGGATGTTTGAATTCATCCGCTATGTTGTTTTCTATTTTATTTTGGGTCGATATTTGTGTTTTGCATTGTTTGTTAGTCCAATTGTTTGTGGATTCGGTAGGTCAATTAGTACTTCTATTTAAATGCTTGGCTTCTTCTTTATTTGAGTAATTTAGCTAAATTTTCAATCTTACCTAGCTTCAATTTTTATTATTGATATTACATATATTGATAAGAGAATCTCAGCCAATATTGATTATGACAACAATAGAACTGTTAGAAAATGAATACGCATTTTCTTTGGAAAAATCATTACAGTAAAGAGGTACGGAAAGCTAATAACTTAAACTGCT
Organism: Nyctanthes arbor-tristis; assembly: GCA_963692815.1. NCBI lineage: Eukaryota > Viridiplantae > Streptophyta > Magnoliopsida > Lamiales > Oleaceae > Nyctanthes > Nyctanthes arbor-tristis. The sequence continues at coordinate 51,816 of CAVNYN010269905.1, forward strand.
ATCTAAAAGTGTAATACAACTTTACCTGGTAGTGTGACGGACATTTCTCCATTTGGGATCTAGGCCGTAGACCCAATAACATACATCTCCTAGCTCAAGTTCATAATCGGCCCAACAGTGAAATTTAATAATCCATCGTTTAGTGGATCAACGAATTAAAGTCCAATGCATTTTCTAGCCATTTTATGTTAATAGCCAATGTTACACAAGGCCCCTAGATCTAGATACAGATTCAGTTAAATCCAGTTTGGTTTATTATACCAAGTTATAATATGAAAGTCTAAAGCCTTAAGAAATATTATTATTTATTTAGCTCTGTCAGTGTATACTCATGTATTTATATTGATTAATGTTTTGTAACCCAATGATCCTACAAATCTGATTTATGTGCCTCCTCCGGTCGTGGTGTCATGTGAAGGACATTTTGGATGTATTGTCTACTTTATCATAGGAAATTATAGAAAGAGCATCTCTCTTCTGGATACCTTCTAGTAGAGGACAGTTTCCAAATTCAAGCAAAGATGCAACATGCAACGACTTCAACTTAGTTCATTCATTAGATCACCAAGAGTTAATGTCCAAAATACATGTCGGCAACTACATGCATGTCAAGAAGGCTACTTAGCCATCAAATTAGCCTTCCATCAAGATAACTTAAAGTCTTAAGCGTGATCAAAATGGTACATAACCAAACATAAAGTTCATAAATTATTAAATCCATTAGGTTATCCAAGGTAAACTCATCCATATAGATTTGGTTTTCTATGATGTTGCAAAAGGTTTCAACCGTATAGCGATTACCAAGATAGTAGTAGAGGCCCAGATGTTCCGCATTGTAACCCCAAATGTCACTTTCTTCAAAGAAAATACTTTGTGAATTGTCGGGAGACGTCAACCATGCACTTGAGGTTAACTTGAAATAACCTCCATTAATCATCTACAAAATTGTAGGAAAAATAGGGTAGGTTTCAAATGAAACCCCATGAGTAATTAGATTCTACTTGCATCAATAAACCAAAATCGAGGGAATAAAAAATGAGTATAAACTAGGAGCTCATGACTATATTTTCAAACAGATTGTTCAAAGTAAAAGGGTCCAAAGATCACCAATAATTAATTGCGCTCGAAACAATAAGCTTCACATAATAACATACTATGTCCATGGCCATATTAATAGATACTTAGTGGTACCACAAGGACTTTGATTGACCTTTATCAAAACCCCAACAGAAATAGAAGCCTGAAATAGACACAAAGTCAATCATGTGCGGGCTCAGAATCGTAAGTGTGCTCATGGCAAAGGAAAACAGAAGGCTATGTCCATATAGGACCGGATTCAGAAACAGAAACAGACAGACTGGGTATGATCAAGTTGGTGTCTTCCAAAATTTTATCAGAGATCCATTAAGGCATCAAAATGAGCTTGTAGATCGTGTTTAAGATATTTTAACAAAATACGAAGAAATTTAGAGAAAAGGGATGCAGATTACTCACTGTTGGTGGTTGAAATCTCGAACAAATTCCCTGAACAAAACAAATATGCACATAATTTTTTAGTTTTATTGTTTTTTAAATAGTCAGGGGTATATTTACCCCGAGCAGACATTATAAATTCTCATAAGTGAACATTAATTGTGTTTAAGAATTTATTATCGGATCTTCTTCTTCAACTGCACCATATTAACTCCAAATGCAACCTTTAAGATGTGTTTACAGAATGTTCAGAGAGTCTATGTGTAAAAGATGGGTTAAACATTTAGGGTTCTTTGCCTTTAATTAGAAAATCAAGACAATATTGGACTTTTCATTTTCCTTTTTGGGGTGATAGACATGCATGTGATCTGAAAATGCAGCCTAAAGGAGCTGCTTTATGCTCCATTTCAAAGAAGATCTTACAAAAATGTTTGCTTGGGTTTAGCCAAGTGTCACTTCAATTGTGACACTTATCTTGCGCGCATGTTTCCTTAGTTTGGTTCAATGAAATACTAACTAAGCAACACATAGGCTCAGATATTTTTACGGCATAAATCATATTACATTGTTTTGAGTTTAGTCTTATTGAATTCACAAAACTAATAAGTAACTAGAGGCCCAAATCAAAAGGTAGGCAATTCTATCTGTAGAAGGTATTCATTCGAATTATTGGTTTTCGTTATTCGAAATTTTATTTTGCGAAAAGTTATGAATATTACTTATTGAAATTTATGGGGTATGACATCTAACTTTGTTTTTCAAATCCTATTGGTGATTCTATTTTTGGGAATTAATCATTTCAACAATTAAATTAAAATGTATTGAGATTTATCGTATAATATTGATCACTCGTTATATATGTTAACATGTTTATCAGTAATTTATAAACATTATTTACGGCTTTTGTTTTAATTTATGGATTTTTTTGGATTGATCTTTTCTCTTCTTGATGGTACTTTGGTTAACTTGTTTTTAATAACTTTGAAATTGTTTTTTCTTATGTAATGAACGGGTAAAAGATTAGTTATGTTTAATGCATTTACATTATTGTTTCTTTTCATTGCTCGTCTTTTTTTTCCCAATAAAAGTGGTACATGAGCAAATATGCCATGCACCTTTTTAACTCTATCTGCAATTTTGTAGCCAGTCCCAAACCCGGATAAAGGAAGAGGATTCATAAATTGTAATATTATATTTGATAAATTACAATTTAATCATTATTATGTAATCTCTATCATTTCGTACCCATAGTTTTTTTTTTAAAAAAAACAAAAATTAAACAAAAGAAATGCCAAGTGAGCCGATGAGCTGCTCAACTCATCTCGGGCTTGAACTCGAGGCGAGGACTAGCACCCGACGAGCCGAGCTAAAGCTCACCTGGCCAGAGCTTGCACAAGGCCCAGCGGCCTTGGGCAGCACCCAATTTCACCTCAACAAAATAACATATAGTCACATATTTATATCATAATAATAAAATTACATCCTAGTACTCAAAAATCACTAATAAAGGCTTCTTGTCTTTAGTTTTCTTCGCGATAGAGATATGTGTTCCCCTGTGGCTTTTGTACCTTTTTTTTTTTAGGGGGGGGGAGAGGGGGGACAGGGGAGATGTAGGGGAGGGGAAGGATCATCGGGAAGGGGCTTTTGTACTCTTTTGGTTAGTTAATAAAAATAAATTTCTGTTAAAAAAATCACGAATAAAGCATTAACAAGATTTTTGAAAATCCGACTGCTTGACCCTTATCACTTAAAAATTTATATAAAATTGACCAAGAATATGTTTTCAGCAAAATGAATGGCGATGGAAATTAGACGGAAAAAGATTTTGACAGTACATCATATACGCAATTCCGAAATCATTATCGGCCTTCAAAACCCGTTTTGAAATGTATTCACAGTTGCTAAAAGTTTCCAGCATCCGGCCAAACTAAATTTCATAATTTAATTCACTTACCATGAAGATTTATCCTAACTTATCTCAAAGCCACAATAATCAAAAGATTGTAGTACTAAATCATCATAAAATTATTCTACATAAATCAATATAATTAAAGTTACAAAAACTTATATTAGCCCCCACCCCCAGCAAAGAAAAAAAGTTATAAAAATTTACAATTAAATTATCTTCTGAATGTAATGCTTAAAACCCTACATCTATCATCTAAAATTCATACGTGCCTAAATCATGAATTATCACTATATATAAAAAGGGTAAATGAATGAAATTTTTTTTATTTCCTTTTTCACCCGTGTACTTTTTTCAAAACTCAAATTTACCCTTACATTATTAGAGTTCGAGCTAATTACTAATTTATTAATTATTCAAAATAAATAAATGAAGTTAGAGAAATGAAAAGGTTAAGAAAACTTATCTCGAAATAATATTACTTAAATGACTATGAAATGAAAAGGCAACCATCATTACTTAGTATATTTAATCACTTAAGTTCCCTTTCAAAAAAATAATAACATATGACATTAAGAAAATAACTAATTACTTACTCCAACATTTATTATTACTTGAGGGCTTAAGAAATGAAAAGGAAAAAAAAAACTTTTTTTAAGCCTAAAAAAATTAAAATATCAAAATCTTAAGATGATTTTATCCTTTTTTCTGGTTTGGGTTGAGGTACACTTGAGGTATAAGTGTTTTGTATTCCATACATCTAATACAAAATATTTACAATCTCAACATAATTATAAGCATAAACAAGCATCTATTTAAATATCTTAGTATAAACCAGTATTATAGGTAAATTAATGACTTTGCTCAAAATTCACGTACAATGCATGTACTAATGACTAGTAAATAATAAAAAAGTATAGATCCACAGTATTTAATTCAATATAAGATATAACTATTTCGTTCTCTTTTGAGAACGAAATAGTTACTATTTAGGCCTTTGATGCTAACGGCAGACCTATCTATTAAAATTGATAACGATGGACACATCTATTGGGATGTTTGCTCTTGTTCTTGCTGTGTGCGAGACCCTGATCTTTATGAGGATTATTCCCTTTCCCGGCATTCCAAATGGAAAAATAAAGGAAAGTCTCAAAGGCAACTCCACGAAGCTTTTGAGCAACAACAGGATTCAGCAGTTGGTTTACTTGAAGAACGTTCTGGCAAATTTGACTATTATGTCAAATATACTCCTCCTCAAGAAAATGATGAACCGATCATTCTCACTAGCTGGAATGGAGGTGATGATGACTATGAACCGTATCATAAAAGGTGGGACTCGTCTAGTCCACCTTCATCTCCTGCTCCTCAAATAGTTTACTGTTTCAACCACTAGCTCAAGAAGATTTTCCCCCACTAGGATCTTCCGAGAAAAATCAGTTTTCTTACTCGTGGAAGGTCCCCAATCCAACTACTCGCAGATCAGGTGGATATTTGGACAAACTTTCTCCAGCTGAAGCAGCATTAAACTGGCAATCAGAAAATACTTTAAGCCAAAACAATTTGCTAAGGAGGATTGATCAAAGTCATCAAAGGATTGAACAGACACTACAACAACATACTCAACCCTTGCTTACCCCAATCCAAGCCTGTAGGCAAAAAATCCAATAGCTCCACAATGAAATCATGGCTCTCTTAGAAAACAGACTGACCTTTGACTCTCAAGAAAAGGAGATTCGTTCTCTCAAGACACAATTATCCTTTCTAGAGCTTCAAACAGCTGTCTTTGTACCTCTATCCACACCATATTATCCAGCAACTTCACTTACTCCTATAACATCTACCTTTATTCTACCAACAGAATCTGAAACATACAGTTCTGCCAAAGCATTATTTTCGCCAGAAGAATGGGACAGAAAGTGACGGCCTTCCAAGCCAAGAACCAAATACGTACCAAAATCCACTCAGCCCACACAAACTACTCCTACACCTTCTGAATTGAGACCACCGACAACTCAGTCTTTGCCTACTACTACAGCGGAACCACCTCCTACGACCAAATCCTCACAAATGATGATGAAAAATCCAATCTCAGACTTCCTATACCTAACCCTGGTAAGTTTGTCATATATAGAACTTCAAAGAAAGCAATTTGTCGCCTATATTTTTTACAACCTTTTCTATTTCCATTTCATTTTGAATTTCAATTCCTTCTCATGGTAACTTTCTTTTAAATTTGGTACACAACATACTCCAACTATATATATATGGTATAACAATTTGCCCATGTAAAGAAAAAAGATATCATATTTGTCAATTGATTTAAAAATTTTTTAACTAATATCATATTTCTGGAAAAAGAAAAAAATAATTATATTACGTGTGTTTTATTTATTTATTTATCTAATTTTTTTGACAGCATTGGACTTATTCCCTGGCTCCACCCCTACGAGTAAGGTACGAAAATCCTTTTTTTTGCAGTTTGATGATGATTTTGTTGTGTCTGAGTATGGAAATGCTGTTGAGAATGTGTATAATGAATGGAAGTATTGTCTAGTTGGTTATTTTACTGCTAGATTTCTTGGGAAAATGGCACTGATTCAATTAGTAGCCTTATGGAAAATGCAATACAAATATTTCGTTCACCCGAGTAGATGGTTGTTCTTTAAATTTGAAACTGAACAAAACAGGGGCAAAGTTCTTTTGGGAGATCCATATTTTGTTTCTGGAAGAGCTTTATTACTCAAGAAATTGCCATTTTTGTTTGAGTTTGAAGATAATGAAATCTGTAAAGTTCAGTGTGAACAAACCTACCTGGCTTTCCACTTCAATGCTGGATGACAAATGGAGTGGGCAAGATTTGCTCTAAGGTTGGTAAACTAATCTCGACTGATAAGCTTACTCGTACCTATGAGAGAATTGGATATGCCCAAGTATTGGTGGAAGTGGATTTTTCTAAAGAATTGGTTCAGAATGTTAGAGTTGGTCTACTGAATAGTAAAATTCTCGACTAACAAAGTATCTTTGAAAACGCCCCAAAATCCTATGGCAAACGCAAGATGTTTGGGCAAACTTTGGCTGGGTGTGCTAAAAATAAATATGCACCTGAAGCAACGGAGAAGAGATGTGATGAGCAGGAGAAAAACAACCGAGATGTAAATGACTTGAACAATGACACTAGTCAGAAAGCTACTAAACAGAGGCTGGAATGGAGTACAACGGAGAAGGGCAGTAAGGTAGAGTTAAACAATAAAATTGGCTAGAATGTACCCAATCACTAGCTAGAAACCAAGAAGGGCAGTAGGGATAATATTGAAAAGCTAGCAGAAAATCTATCTTTTGGAACCAATGAGGTTGAGGCTCATTTCCAACCGATTATAGCAAAGAAAAAAGGCAACAAGGGGATTGTTTCACAGGTTGGCAGCTCCTAGTTGATCCCTCTAGCCCTTAATAAGGCTAAAAAGCTCAAAGGAAAAGAGAAGCAACATGAACCTCCTAATGTTGTATCGAAAAAGGATAAAAAGAAAGGTCTCATGACAAAATGGACCATTTTGTCCTTATGAAGATCTCTTCACGGATCATTAGGGGCTTTAATATGCCCCTAAAATAAAATTTTGTCCTAAACCTCATTAAGAAACACAATATTATTGGTATCCTTGACATAGTTCTAGAAGAATTATGATTTTGTGCAATCCCGACAAAGTTCTCATTGAACCAATTTAGATTATGGCTCAAGCTATCCATTACAAAGCTACATGTAAGGTGTCATCTTCCACCTTCTTTGTTAGCTTTGTTTATGGCTTGCATTTGATTGTGACTAGAAGACCACTATGGGAAAGTTTAATCACTTTTGGAAACTGTTATAATTCCTATCCTTGGATTGCTCTTGGTGATTTTAACAATGTTCTTAAGGACAATGAAAGAAGCAATGGCTCTCCCGTTACCCCATATGAAATGCATGATTTCTTTGATTGCTGTTTATCCCTTGGCCTTGAGGACATGGCATCTCTCAACTGTTTTTATACATGGATAGATTTGACAATTTGGAGCAAAATTGACCATGCAATGGTTAACAACACTTGGTTTCTTAGTGGTTTGAGAATTCCTTTCATCGGGATGCCTCTCTGACCACTCTCTATATATTTTCTCACTTCTAAATCAAGAAAGTATAGAAAGAAGATCATTCAAATTCTTTAATATGTGGGTGGATCATGAGAATTTTCAGCACACTGTCAGCTCAGTTTGGAATGATTATACCCTGGAGACAATGCAATTCAATCTTTGTAGAAAACTAAAAATGCTTAAAGGACCAATCAAAGAGCTTAATAAGAAGCATTTTGGTCACATTTCCAGCTGGATGCAATTGCTACTGATGAACTCATATATGGGCACCTAGAGCTATAGCAATCTCCGAATGATAGCATACTTAAGTAGAGGGTAAATAGCCTTTGGAAAATAGTGTGGCAATTTAGTGAAGCCGAAAGGAAATTCTATGTTCAACAAGCTAAATGTGCCTACCTCAACAATAGTGACACGTGCACTAAGTTTTTCCATGACATAGTGAAAATAAGTTTTTCCATGACATAGTGAAAAGGAATACTAAATGAGAACAGAAAAGGAATACTAAACGAGAACACAAAACATCAGTGTATAAATTTGATAGGACAGTGACGGAATCAGGCCAGTAGATTGTAGATGAATTTGTTCGATATTGCATTGGACGCTTTGGAACAAAACGCAACTGCATACCAGTTGATCCGAATGTATTGTGCACGAGCTATTGTTTATCATTTGAGCAAGCTGTTTGATGCAAAATGAAAAGGAAAGATGTGGAAAGGGAGAATGAATTCTAGAATAATTTAGAATTAGTATTTATTATTATTATTTGGTTACCAAGTTAGGGTTTTTCTTTAGGGTTAGGGTTATGTTGGCCCTATAAATAGTTCACTCATTTCATTGTATGAGACATCCTACTTTTTATGAATAAATCATCTTCAAGAATTTGTCTTGAGATCTCTAAGAATTTACGAGTTTTTAACTTAATAACTTGCGAGTTGTTAGAACTTTCGACCTCATCTTTTTGTTCGGCATCAATTTTAGTATCAGAGCGACGTCATCCCCTTTGGCCTAATTGTTGTTACAGGCGTTTGTAGAAGTAATAGTAAGTTTTCTCCCCAAATCCAACCTCCAGATAAACCCTAAATCGTCCTACAGTAATCACTATCTTCTACTCCCGTCAACCAAAAACACATACACATACAGATACAGATACATCCATCATTCAATTACCAGCTTCCTCTTTGTCTAGTTCGTTTCTTCTTTTCTTAGTTCTTAAGGAGAAAAAAATGTCCCGCTGCTAATTAGAAAGCAGAAATCCTTATCTCTTTAATAGATATATCTTAGCTATTAAAAAAAAGCTCTGCAATTTTGCGTGGAATAGAAACAGAAAAGATGTCATTCATAATTAAACAATTCTGATAACCCTAGCCAATAGAAGACCCTAGGCCCAGTACAGAGCCCTATCCACAAAACCCATTCTAAACAACCCAGTTAAAGGCCTTTCAAATAAATACCAGCATCTCTATTTCTTTGCTCGAACATATGTACACCACGGACAAATTGCTCGCCATAGCTACTGTCTGCTAAGCCGCTGCCGCCATCAATTCTTGCTTCCTACTTCTTCAATTCAATCGACACTGTTGATGAAGACTACAACTGACATTGCCAGCAAATTCTAGACTTTTGAGGAACAAATGCACCACCATTGTTTGGAGGAATCTAGAACAAACAAGTTGCAATTTAAAAAAAAAAAAAAGAGAAGCCAAATGAATAGCCAAGAAGAATCAAGAAAACGCAATAAGCATTGACTTTGGAGGAATCCAGAAAGCTACTGCCTTGGACATTTGTTCTCTATAAATACTCTACTACCTTTTGCATTAGTAGTGAGTGGAAACAAGAGAGTGAATTGAGGGGAAGTATAAGTGAGAGAGTAATCAAATTTAAGTGTAAAGATTAGAAGGTGTGAGTGGAGTGCAAGTGTGTGAGAGAATTGAGTGGTGTCTATTGTTAGATAAAGGAGCAAGCAATTGTTTTGTATTTTGATCAAAATTTTATATCAATTATTCTTTTAATAAAAGTCTTGCTTGCTCTTAAATTCTATAGTTGACGCCTTTCGCCGTGCTTGTTTCAAGAGTTTGAAACTCCCGTTGCTACCCTGTTGTCCTGCTATTCGGTAATTCCAATTCCAGTTCAGTAATTCTACAATCCAGCCGTGTTTCTACAATTCTGCCCTACTATCCAATGCCACCTGAAATTTAGTACAGGATTCAAATTTGTTGTTCTTTTTTCCATCTTTGATTCATCAGTTTTATTAGAGTTTTTGAAGCTTCTGTTACATCTCTATATAGCAACAATTGGTTCTGCTGCCTTTCATTCAATTTCTAGAGTCTAGATTGCTGCCATTATCTGCCACCTTTGAACAAAATTGCTGAAATTTGCTATTTGTGTTTTGCTTCTAGTTTTTGTTTAGATTTTAAACTTAATTTGCTGGAATCTGGAGGGGGAGGGGTTTCCCATTGGTTGTCTAACCAATCGAAAATGAACAATTGCACTCTTGGAGTTCAACTAGATCGGTCTAGGTTAGCTTACTTCTATGCTTTTTTTACTACTGAACTTTTATTTATGTGCTTTATTAGCTCTAAGTAATAGTATTAGTTCCAAGTATTCTTTATTTTCGTAATTAACAAAAAAAAATCTGTTTTTCATTTAAAAAAAAAGTTCAAATTTTCAAGTAAAAAAATAAAATAAAATAAAATAAAATGGTTACAGCAAAAGATGTTGAACGATGCTCAAAAATCTAGAAGGAGTAGCTGCAGACTTAAGTATGGATTTGTATACTGTTAAGACTGATATGATTGCAATAAACAAAGTGTTCAAACTATATAGGATAACATTAAACAACTCACTATGGCTTTTGGAAAACGTCCTATAGAGGAGCAGTCTGAATCTCCTACAGTTGATAATGATCCAAAAACTACACTTTCCAATCCTCCTCAAAATTAGTTCCCTTGGCAAAATGAGCATTGTTCAGAATGCTCTTCCGATCTATTCTCCAAGTACCACTCCATCTTCCTCAATAACCTGATGTTTTTAGAAACATTAAGGTTGAAGCTCCTGAATTTGATGGGACACTAGAACCTAAAATTTTCCTTGAATAGCTAGATCAAATGGATGATTACTTTAGGTGGTACAACTTGACTGGTGAGCAACTTATTCACTTTGCGAATATGAAACTTGTCAAGTCTGCAAAAAGGTACTGGCAATCTATTTCTCGCCATCGCGAACAAATAGGGACGTCTATCACCACTTGGGTTGAAATGAAAGCTAGGCTAACTGAAAAATTTGTTCTATACTTTTATAGAACCCAGCTCTTGCACCGTCTCCTCAACCTCAAACAAAATGCCAGCTCTGCTAGTGATTACATGACTCGTTCAACTAACCATATGTATCATGTTGAGCTTAATGAGTCCACTGATGTCACCATTACTCGTTTTCTTAATGGACTAAGACCTGGGCTTAAGCATGAAATTCGTATACATAGTCCAGAAATTTTAAATGAGGCTTTTCATAAGGCTCTTGAGTATGAGTAATACTTCTGCTCTCCTTATACCAATAGGTCATTTCCAACTCAACCCTCGAATGGGTCAACTTCAAGCTCTTCTGTGGTTCCCTATAATCGCGGACAACTAGTTTCCTCCAACTCCAATTGTCCTCTTTCTAAGATTGTTTGCCATCACTGTCACAATAAGGGTCACATTGCTTCCCAGTGTACTTTTAGGAATCTTGAACAAGAAACTTTTTTGCTTGTACAAGATGATAAGTTCTATAACGTAGATCCCATTGACCCCTTCTGAGGATGAACTTGACCAAGATGAGGACTATCAGGAGGAAAAGGCTGTCATCTCAATTATGAGATGTATCATTTTCCACTCCTATTGAGTCTGATTCTTGGAAAAGAACCTTAATCTTCCAAACATTAGATTCCACCGCTCTTGCAAACTTGTTATTGATAGGGAGTACCACAATGAATGTCGTGTCTAACGCAGCTCTTAGCAAGTTCGGCTTCAAACCTGAACCTCACCCACATCCTTTCAAAGTGGCCTGGGCTAACCAAACTACCTTACCTGTCACTAAACGATGTCTTGTCCCCCTCAAATTGGGACCATATTTCTGTGAGAATATTGTGATGTCCTAGCCATGGACGTTGCACATATTTTCTTAGGTCACTCTTGGTTGTATGATCATGATGTTACGAACTATGGGCGTGATAATATTTATGAATTTATGCACCAAGGAAAACTAATTTGCCTCAATCCTGTAAAACCAATCAATCCTTCCAAACTCTTATATCATAAATAAGAACCCAAACTTTCCACTTCATCAAAACCTAACTCAAAACATAATCGCCGCATTCAAATTGTCTCTTCCAAAGCTTTTGAGTATGAGAGTAGTTCTATGGGACTTATCTTTACGCTTGTAGCTAAAACTCTCTCCTTCCTCCTCCGAAACACCCATCTCCTTCCCTTCTAAGATCCAAACCCTATTATATGAGTTCAATGAAATTGCTTCCAATGATTTCCTGGATCAATTACCTCTTCTATGGGATATTCAACATGCCATTGATCTTATTCCTGAGTCTCAGCTGCCGAATCGACCTCATTATAGGATGAATCCTATTGAAAGAGCCGAGTGAAATAGGCAGATTCACGGGATATTGACAAAAGGCTTTATTTGCCATAGTCTTGGCCCTTGTGCAGTAACTGTTCTACTAATACCTAAGAAAGACCATTCTTTGCATATGTGTACAAACATTCGTGCCATTAACAAGATAACTATCAAGTACCGCTTTCCCATCCCTCATTTAGATGACATGCTAGATGAATTGGCAGGTCCAAATGGTTCTCTAAAATTGACCTCCATAGTGGGTACCACCACATTCGAATTCGACTTGGTGATGGGTGGAAAATTGCTTTCAAAACTCAAGGTGGTTTGTACGAATCATTAATCATGCCTTTTATAGGTAAATTTCTTGTGGTCTGCTTTGATGACATCTTGATATATAGCCACTCCAAAGAAGAACACTTACATTATCTCCACGAGATGTCCCTTCCTTTGCGAACTGAAAAGCTATATGTGAACCTTAAGACGTGCTCTTTGTTGCAATCCCAAGTTATCACCTTAGGTTTCATAATTTCTGCTCAAGGTATTTCCACTGATCCATCCAAAATCTCAGTTATTCATTACTGCCTTAGCAGAAAACATTAATTGAAGCTCGAAGCTTTCTTGGGTTAGCTTCTTTTTATCAGAGATTCATTAGAGATTTTAGGTCTATCACTGCTACTATCACTGAGCGTATGATAAGGAATTCTATGCTATCATCCAATCCCTTTGGCATTGGCGATATTATTTATTTCCTAAAGAATTCATTCTTTACTCAGACCTTGAAGCTCTTTGCTATATCAATTATCAACAAAATTTGAGCTCCCGCCATGCTAAATGGGTTGAATTCCTTCAAAAGTACACATTTGTTCTTCGCTATCGTTCTAGCCTTGAGAACAAAGCTGCTAATACTCTTGGTCGACTAACTGCTGTTCCTCATTCTATGGAGAATACTGTAGTTGGCTTTGATCAGCTGAAGGATGACTACCCCGATTGTCCTGATTTTGGCATTATTTTCAAAGCTCTCTTAGATAACTGATCTCGCAATCACATAGGTTTCTTTACTAAAGTTAGATGAACGTTTTTCAAAACAACCAGGTAAAAAACTTTGTGCTAAAGCTCTTTGGACCTTTTCATGTTCTTAAAAAGCTTGGAACTAATGCGTCTCTGCTTGAGTTACCCTCGCAATTAAATATTAGTCCAATTTTCAATATAGAATATTTGTATTCTTATCGAGGCACATTCGAGCCTCTAGTTTTACCATCTGCAGGTTCAATGACTCGACCACCTCTTCCACCACCGTCTACTTCATTTCCTCATCCTAATGCTATTAAGTCTCTTGATGACGCCATTGTGGGTTTTAGTCATGGAGGTTATAGAAGAATTTTGGTTCACTGGAAAAATCGCCCATCTTCTGAAGATACTTGGTTTCCTGAAGGTGAGTTGTACAAGTTAGATGAACCACTGTTGGAAGAATACTTGGAGCACAACTCAACTGGAGTCGAGTTCTTTTTCACCGGGAAAAATGGTGCAAAATGGAGAGGAAAGATGTGGAAAGGGAGAATGTATTCTAGAGAATTTAGAATTAGTATTTATTTATTTATTTGCTTTTATTATTACTTAGTTACCAACTTAGGGCTTTTCCTTAGGGTTAGAGTTATGTTGGCCCTATAAATAGTTCACTTATTTCATTGTACGAGAAATATGAATAAATCATCTTCAAGAATTTGTCTTGAGATTTCTAAGAACTTGCGATTTCTTAACAACTTGCAAGTTGTTAGAGCTTGCGAGCTCATCCTTTTGTTCGGCATTACTATTTTTTGATTCAAAACGTGACAGATCAGGAAATCAGAGATGCTCTTTTCTGCATTGCAGATGATAAATCTCCAGGCCCAGATGGCTATACATCTTGCGTCTTCGAAAAATCGTGGCATGTGATAAGGGAGCAATTTTGCCAAGTAGTTAAGGAATTCTTTCACTCCTCTTCCTTACTCAAGCAGCTTAATCACAGGGTGATTGCTTTGATTTCTAAGACTAATCATGCACCAACTGTAGGGAATTTTCTACCGATTGCATGTTGTAATTCATTTACAAGGTTATCTCAAAGATTATTGCAAAAAGAATGGCCCCCATTCTTCCATCCATTGTTGATCAAGCTTAGTCCTCATTTGTTGAAGGGGCATAGCATGGTTGAAAACATTGATTTGGCACAAGAATTACTACAGAAATACAATAGAAAAAGAAGCTCCCAACGATGTTTGTTCAAAATTGATTTGAGGAATGCATGACTCAATCAACTGGGAATTTCTTAATGCTATATTGATTAGCTTGGATTTCCCTGAAATGTTTGTGAATTGGATCATGCAATCCATGACTACTCCAACATATTCTATTGCTATTAATGGCCAAGTTCATGGATTCTTTAAGGGTAAACAAGGGCTAAGACAAAGGGATCCACTATCTCCATTCCTCTTTGTTCTTTGTTCGGGATATCCTTCTTGGTCTCTAGTGATTGCCACGGATAACTAGACTTCAATTTCCACCCTAAATGCTACAAATCAAAAATTACACATTTGGCTTTTGCGGACGAACTTATGCTCTTTGCTACAGGTGATGGTCCATCTGTCAGGATCCTAATAGAATGTTTCAATGACTTTGGATTGAAATATGGTCTATGCATCAATGAACTCAAATCTAGTTTATTTATAGCCGGAATTTGGTGCCATGAGCTTGATGAAATTAGCATCTTACTTGTATTCCCCAAGGATCTATGCCATTTCACTATTTGGGCCTTCCGTTGGCAGCAGTAAGGCTGAAAATTAATCACTATAACCCACTCATCAACAAGTTCACAATATATATTAATGGCTGGACTAAAGCCTCATTATCTTATGCTGGCCGTGCAGAACTGATCATATGTCCTTCAGGGAGTGGAATGTTTTTAGTCATCTATTCTTCTGATTCCAGCCGCTATGATTGATAAGATTACTCGGATGTGTTGAAATTTTTTATGGAACTCGAAACGATCCCTTGTTGCTTGGAAAGGCATTTGCCTACCAAAGATGGAGGGATGGCTTGGTTTTTGAGACATGAAAATGGTGGAATGTCACTCCTTGCAAATACTCTATCGAGCATTCACAGGAGAAAGATACACTTTGGATTAGATGAGTGCATCATGAATACATTAGGCATGGTTCAATCTGGAATTGGGTACCGAAAAGGGAGGATTCCCATTTACTCGAGAAACTTAATGACATCTGTGACCACTTATGTTGTACTGAGGGATCAATCCAAGCAGTTGTACAGAAAATTAATGGCTGGGAAAACTAGCGCAAATTGCATTTACCACTGGGTTATGATTTTTTTGGACCGAAAGGGACTAAACAGTGATGGACAATAGTGGTTTGGAGCTGATATATCACTTCCAAACATGCCTTTATCCTTTGGCTGAGTGCTAAGACAAAGTTCTTGTTAAAAGATCGAATTATGTACATGGATATTGATTGAGAGTGCACTTTTTGCCGTTCGAGGATTGAATGAATTGAACACCTCTTTTTCCAATGCAATTTCACTTCGGGTATTTGGAGCAACATTTGATTTTGGCTGGGAATTCGCAGATCTATGTCCACCATTGCAAGTGCACTCAAATGGTTTAAGAAGCGAGCTGGGGGTACATCATGTCAAAGTAAAGTGAAGCGCATTACATTGGCTAGCACCGTCTACCTTCTTTGAACAGCTCATAATCGCTAGATTTTTGAAGGGATTCATCCTCAAGCCGGAGATATACCATTAAGAGGATTAAAACACATGTTTACAAAGTTATATTTACATTGTATCCTCATGTTTTAGTGTCTGTTTGATTCAATTTATGGTAGTTGATTTATAAAGAGAAATTATAAAGATGTGAAATGAGTGGTGTAAATTTAATAGAAGTTTGAAATATATGATTATAAATGAGTAGTTGTCAAATCAGTGGTAGGTGAGATTATAATGTGTTTGGATAAAGAAGATCAAACAGAGCCTTAGTCCTTAACGATTCTCTAGCTATATGTACTTAGTTTTAGTCTATATTTTGTATGATCTTTGTATATACTAGGGTATGCCTAGAGTAAGGTATACATAACGTTCTTTGATCTATTTATTTACATTTTGGATTAAAAGTAGTAGTAATAATAATGTCACGGCACATTTGGTCTAATTATATCTAAGTATGTTTTCTATACACTTAATTATAGGTTCAATTCGGTTCCTCTAGAATACTTGATAATAATGCTTAAAAAATAAATATCATATTATTATGAAATTTTATAGAAATCCTTAAGTAAATAAATGTTATTTTACCAATTTGTCGAGTATATAACAGTAAACAACAAAGAGCTACCTTTTAATATGTTAAATGGATATAGACTCTCCCCGTCCCATAAAAATAATTCAGTAGTTATTGTTACATATATTAAGAAACGGTAGTTAATATAGTTGAAATATAAAATTTTCGACCCGTTTGGTTTGATTTATAAAATCAATTTATAAAAGAAATTTATAAATAGTGAAAATGAATGGTGGAGATTTAATTGAAGTTTAAAATGTGTGGTGATTGTTGAGTAGTTGTCAAATCAACAGTCAAATCATGGTAGATGAATTTATAAATTACAAAAATAAATTATACCAAACAAGCTCTTTATCTTATTTTTCTAAATATACACTTATATCTCATTAATTATTTGAAATACTCTTAATGCATATGTAGTTGAATAATAATAATTAATTAGAGATACATATGGAAATGAAAAATTAAATATATACTCAATACAACAAGTGAATTATCTTTTTGAGACGGAATGAAAATAGAATAGTGGACCCTTTTTTTTACAATGGAGGAAGTTTAATAAAAATAGAAAAAATAATAAAATGCTTTTACTGACTAAGTTTTTTCTGGACAAACACAATCTCGCAAATTTGAAACTTTTGACAATACTGGTCTAGGCTTCACATCTATATATTTATAATACTAATTAAGTTGTGTTTTAGTTTTTCCCTCCTAAAATTGGCACATTAAGGGAATTGAGAATCTGATGTCATGATGATGTCAATATGATCCAAATTTATTTTTTTTTTTGAAATTTTCAGATGACGCTAATTGAAATCCATTTTTTTTTAAATTTTCAAAATTTTGATTATTACTCTAAAATCTCTATCAATTTTAGGAAACTATCCTTATACATTTCCGTATAAAATAGGTGATTTTATATTTTCTAATTTTGCATATTAATTTTTAATAATCTATTTACCTGTTCACCTTAATCTTTTTTTTTAAATGTTCAAAATTTTATTTATTACATCTTTTAATTTTGCATAGTAATTTTTAGTCATTTCCCAGTTGTTGAAGCGGAACTTGTGGCCTTTGGAAATGCTTTAGATTTCATTTAATTAAGTATATCAATCAAATTCTTAATTATCTCTTTCTTTACATTTAATTGGGTAAGTATAACAATCAAATTCGTAATTATCTCTTTCCTTTTATTGTATTATTACTAGATTTTTCACCCACGCGATGCATGGGTAGAGATCTAGTGAAAAAGTTATACATCAAAAATAGTTTAATAAAAATTTAGATAGTTGATATCATAAAAAAATATAAAAACTATGATATTTACAAATGTAATTTGCATTGTAAAAGGAATCTTGGATCAAATAATATCAGAGTCTCTTTTACAATAAAATATTTGTCACCTGCATTTGATCTAGATAGAATTTTTACCTAAATGATTCGATCTCTATGTCTTGAGATTTTAAGTCTCGTGCCACTGTACAATGTAGTTGAATGATAAAAATTTCATAACAAAATATCAAAAATACTGATATTTAACTTCAACTTATGGCCGAAAATTCAAGGATATCGTATTGCATTTAAGAATTCAGTTTTGTAAAGATTGTCAGTGGAAGTTGTTAGAATATGATGAAATTATAGCATGACAATCTCTGATATGGATGACAATCTGTTAAAATTTATTTAAAATTATATATCAAGATAGACGTTAAATGCTTTGTGAACTCTAAAATTATTATTTTACTTTTCCTCTTCAGCAAAATGTGTCATTTAGAGTAATCATTTCTTATTTTTTGATACTATAATTTGATGATGATAATGTAATAATATAGTGTTAACAAAGTGAAATTTTTGTAATTACGTATAACTCTTCCGATCTATTGTTGATAATTAAAGTAGAGAGACCTAATTCCTATTAAATTAAAGTTCTTGATCTAATTATTAATAGTTAAATATCATTTATCCATTTGTAAGTAAAGTAAAAATTCAGTAACATTTGATACAATTAATATTGTCATAGTTTATGTTTCTTTTTTCTTTAGTGACAATGGAAACAAAAATGTATTTTGGATAATTGATAAAATAAAAGAGATTCATATAATTTACTTTGAGAATAAATTTGGATAGTAGAATTCGGTTTGTGAAGAGAGTTAGCAAGAATATTGAAAGATAATGTAGTCAATTGGATTAAGCTCATATGGAAAAACTCTAAAAATATTCACATGGCACAACCTATTTTATTCAAGTATGTATTTATGCATGATTGCATTTTAGTATTGTAAAAGAAAATAATATCATATTTTATATTGTAGACGTGTGCTCTTCCGATCTCTGAAAATAAAATTAAAGTACAACTGTCACTAAATAAAACAAATGATATCTCTTAAAAGACGGGATACTAAGATACCAAAAAATATCATATAACACCAATGTCATTGTCAATGACAGAATCGAAAAAACTTTCACTCTTGCGTTGCTTAGGCATGTGCCATCGGATTTGTATAACAGAATCAGTAGATATACAATTTTGATTTAGTATTTGACACGATAAAATAATGTTTCATTAATAGCTACAGATTTATGTACTCGATTAATGCTTAACTATATTTTATTTTTAAATTATTTAACATAATATTTTTAGTTAACAATCTAGTAATATGTATTAGACATATACATATCCGTATTCACTCGATACTCATTCAAATAAAAATTTTCACCCTATATAAGAAAATACCTTAGACATACCCCTTTTATCTAGATAATACCTCGTTTCTCCATCTTCCTTTTAACTGGGTGATGCTTTGATTTATTTTGTGTAGGTATCGCAATATCATATTATTATTTTAGTATAGTAAATAACAAATATAATTCTTAAAAAGTAACATGATTTTTATAATGACAATCATTAGAGTTATAGTGTATATTTGTGTCAAAATTAGATGTAAGTTTGTTTTTTAAACATTATGTCATAAATAAAGTACAATATACTAGTCGCATTATCTAGAATTACTAATTGATATGTGAATCACAAATCACTACTAGATATTTACAGTAAAATATTTGAGTATTGAGCATAAATCTGGTTGCATAAGTGAGTCTATAATTTTGAGTCTCCTCTAAACACATCATTTAAGTTCGAAGGTCTAACTTATATAAAGTTGCAATAATTAGTAATTAAATGATCGAATCACAATCAACTATAGTAACTATAACTCTAGCATCTCACATGTGTGTTGCTTGAGAAGACTAATTCTAAACAAATTCAATAATAATGAACAATAAAATATTGAACAAATATGTGCCATTAGATTTGCATAACAAAATTAGTAAATATATAATTCTGAGTTAGTATTTGAAACGTTAAATTAAAATTTTATTAATAATATAGTAATAGTTACTCGTTTATCTCTCGATTAATGCTTTACTATATTTTACGTTTATATCATCTAACTTATTTAATATTATTTGTTAACATTCTACTAATACGTATGAGTACATACATACTCATATTCACTCGATACTCGTTCACATAAAAAATTTCATACATATAAGAAAGTACCATCCCTACATACTATTTTAACCGAATAATGCCTCATTTCCTTACATATATTTTTAATTGGGTGATACTTTGTTCCATTTTATATAAATACTTATATATAATATCACATTGCTATTTTAGCCTAGCAAATAACAAATACAATCCTTAAAAAAAGTAGCATATATAAATAAATTAGTCTGTGGTATTTTTGTAAGGCAGTTTTCCTGCTAAAAAATCTGTTAATAAGTTGTTTCTCGATATTTTATTTCTTATTGCGATAACTGGTGTGGTATTCTTAATTTTTTCAATTTTATAATTTTTATTTTCTTTTACTTTATCTATCCAATTTTTGAAATAAGATTCACTATTTAATTTAATAACTAACATATATTTATCATCAGTTAATTGTTTAAATTATAGATAATAAAATATTTATAGTTTATAATTTTTTTAAACAAAAAATCTGTAGTTTATATTTCAAAAAACAATGAAAATTAATTAATATGAATAAGAAACTTAATTGATAACGCATGTTCATCAAATAATAATAAAGCAATAAAAATAGATATGAACGGGGAACTTACTTGATAGCTCATATTCATCATATAATAAATTTCTTTTTAAAATATTTATTTTTTATGTATTGTCTTAATTAAATTGAATATTTAACTAATTAAACATATATATCGTTAGTTTATATTAGTTGAAAATTATAATTATACTTTTTTCTTAATATTTCCCGTTATAAATATTAATAATTATGATTTTTTTTCGTTAAAAGAATTAAAAATGTTATACCCTTATTCATTTTGTAACTATAGGCCAAAAACAAAGCATGATTTTTGTAAGAATTTTTGAATTTTGAGAAGATAAACTTGAAGATAGTAATACAAAGTCATTTTCTTCTTCTCAATTAGGCTAATCAATATTAGAGGAAGTTACTTTTTTTCCCCAAATAAAAGAGAAAGAAAAATATTCACATTCATGTTTATTTAGGAATCCAACTGGATTAGGGAATGCATTTTGTCAATTTTATTTTACGTATGAAATTATAACATTGATTAAATTGATTCTTTATTTCTTCTATAAACCTAATTTCATAAGTATATGAATTTAGAGACGCTACAGATAAAATGACTTAATTTTGACCATTTTAGTATATTTGAAAAATTAGTGAGATTAATAAAAAAAATTGTGTCAATATAATTAGCTTTTAAGTATATATGTGGCTAATAATAATATTTTCTTTGAGTAAAAATATACTAGAATAGTAATATATAAATGAAAATTATTAATAAATAAATGAGTTGGCATAACGGTTTAAAATCATGTTATTCTTAATATGCATGTTACGAGTTCAATCCTTCACTATTACATTTATAATAATTTTTTAAAATTAAAAGTAACAATTAGTATGGTATGACACTATAAACAATTTTGCTAGATATTGCTTTAAACGGGAAAAATTTTCTAATTACGCCGCCAGACAAAATGTCATTTAATATATATATATATATATATATATTTTGTTTTCAAAATATTGCACACATATATTGGCCAGCAATCGATCAATTAACATGGTATATCAATTTTGGAAGTAGTAGCACATATTTTTCTATTAGTTAAGTTTTAGTTCGAGTGATTTGGTTAATGAACATATATCACTTTTATTTTTATCGTTTAATTAATTATTTTCTTTAGTTTGTTTTAGAGATGTATATGTATTTCCTTTTGCAACGCACAAGTAGATTAACTATTTTTTCTAAATACAAGTTAGTTTTTGAATTTTAAAGAATTCAATTTTCAAAACTCATTTCCTGTTATTCCAACTAGATTTTCACATGTGCGTTGCACAGGTAATACCAAAACAAATTATATGTAATGATTAATACATAAGATTTAATAACGTATGATTATAGACACTTGTTAATCACAGTATTTTGTTATATTGTCGTAGATTAGTATGTGTTATATTAAACTGGATATGAAATGTAGTACGTAACTTCAGGAAATAAAGCATTTTATTTTACTTAGTAACTATCTTATAATATATATGTCATAAACTTTAAAATGTTAATTATAAACTATTTATGAGAAACTATTTTATTTATTTTTTGAGTGAATATGCTAGAAGATGCTAAAATATGTAAATAACATCTGCACGATTAGATTGAAAGATTATTTAATAATTACAAAATAACTTAATAAGCACTTAAAACAAATCAATCCAATTTTTTAAGGAAAGTTTTCAATAAGTTGTTATAATAAGATGATGAATGCGCTTATATAAATTAAATTAATTCTGTTTAACAAATGATAATGTTATTGATAATATGCAATAATTAACTAAATTATCTCCAACCTTTATTTGATAAAAACATATTTAATAAAATAGTAAACTAATAAGATGTAACTTAAGTATATGACAAAAACAATAAAAAATGGCTAAAAATAAGTAAACTATGATATAAATAACACTCCATTTTCTTGATGAGGAAATTACAAAAAATGATCACTTTTAATATATCAAGTTCAAATGTGTCTACTTTTTAAATCTATACAAAAATGTCCATTTTTCCTATTTTTAGACAAAATTGCCCCTAAACAAAAATTCTAATATTAATTTTAAAAGCTGCAGTTCTTTGATTTCTTCATTCGGGCACTAATTTAAGGAATTGAGCCGATCAAAATCTTCCTTAACACATGCTGAACAATGTCCAAATGGCCCGTGAATGCAGAGTTTCATAATTGAAGAAACATCAAATCAAGACTTGCATCACGCATTCATCGTCAAATCTGTAGCAATCGGGTAGGAATTCGACATTGGTGCAGAAGGGAAAGTTACTCAGAACAGCAAGAGGAAGCCAATTGCACTGGTACGCGACGAAATTTGTTGGCTCGTGAGGCGCTTGGGCAGCACGCACAAACGGCGCGTGAGTCTCAATTGTCAGAAACTGTCTATATTTACAGTATATAATTGTCGAGATATACATTTTAACTATATAGATATACACATAATCACCGAGAATTACTGTGATTCAGTGTCAAGATACACAGATAAATTATATGGACATTTTTTTTATCAAACTATAATGTCGAGAACCAGCACTCATAATTGTAATTATAGATATATGTATATACAGATAAATTGTAGAGATATACAGATATATAGAAAAATTATTGTTTAAAGGCAATAATGTAATTTTATTCTAAAAATGGCCATTTATGCACGAGTTTTGTAAATGGGCCATATTTAAACTTACTTTTTTGAATTTTGGCCACTTTAGAAACTGTCCCTTTCTTGATTTCGTTCCAGAATCCAAATAACTTTTAGTTGATATTTTGCATTTCTAATTTAAGTTTTTAAATATAATCAAGTATATATATGTATGAAGTCACCTATTAAATATAAATATATAGAAACTAATTCATATTTAGAATCGAGGTAATCAATTTTATTTCATATATATAGTGTGTTCCATATTTTTTTAAGATTTTATTTTAAAGATTGAATTTGAACTATATTTTGAAGAATTAAAATATTTTGTAAAATTGGTAAAGAGAAAATAAAAGAATTATAAAATATGAAAATAAGATATTAAATCTAGGCAAAAACTATAAGATACAAAATAACGAAACCGGGAGTCCTTTCAATCTCAGACATTTTTACTATCTAAAAAATTAAATTTTATCAGTCGATGTGTAATTTGAATGAAGCCAGAGTTTCACAAAACTTAAAGAAATAATCTTGTCTTGAAGGTAGAAGAAGATAAGAGAAAATTAAAATCAGAATAACCAAATCTAATTAAATCAATTTAAATCAAAACAAACAAACGTATAGATGACTGCAAGAATTACCTCAACGAATGTAAAAAGTCTAAAATATCCTCTCAAAATACAATTTTAACAGGAAAATTACCATATAAATGTACCGCAGACTACTTACTTTATATATGTACATAGATTTTGTAGTTAGCATAAAAAGGGTGTGTGTTAGCATAATCTTTATCGTTTCGATATGACTTTCATAAAAACTACTTGTTTTGGGATCTGTATACGAACAAATCAATGGGGACTTAAATGAAACCAAGTTTGTATATTGGGGGACAATAAAGTGCAAATTTCTCCTTTTCCGGTTTTCCACACGGCTCAAATTTTTATCAATCAATTTCTCCAATTGCATGTTGATAATCCCGGTTCTTAATTAGATAAATTTGGTCATCGACCAATTTTCAAATCTAGGCATCGGATTTCAACATAGTAGCAAGGGGAAAAATGAAAAAACGAAATGGTTTAAATTGATTTGGATTTGTATAAGACCAGGCCAAATTTTGAAGAATGGTGGGAAAACTGTACGTGAACGCAGATCCACCGGCGGATCTGAATCGGAATACGGAGTGGTTCACGTATCCCGGCGTATGGACTACCTACATATTGATTCTGTTCTTCTCGTGGCTGATTGTTCTCTCCGTCTTCAATTGCACCCCCGGAATGGCCTGGACAGTTGTCAATCGCTCCCACTTCGTCGTATGTTTCCTTTTTGTTCTTGTTTTCACACATAATGTTCTGTAAATTTGTATGCTGTGCCGACTGAATTTGGAGGAGGTCCGTTTAAATTATTGTAGTTTGTATTGTTATTTGCTTTTTGTGAGATAATTAGTATGGTACAATTCTGAGATCTTTGTGCGTGGTAATAAGAGATTGTAGCTTCTCAATTAGTTTTGAGGATTAATTCATTCATTAGGTCATCCCCTACAGAGCAGTGATTATGAGCTATTCAAAGAATCCTGCATGAATAAGTGAAATTCCTGTGGCTGTTCTGTCCCAACGCAAATATATGTGGTTGGGGAATTCTGCATGGGTTCTGGTAGGAGAGTGTGTATTGCATATAAAGTATATGGCAGAACATTTTCTAGTATGTATCAAACATTTCTGCCTAGATAGTGCATTCTCCTGGAGAAGTGTTGGACGTATTTGATCTTTTTTAGGCTTAACTGATAACTCTCATAATCTAGTTTGATATATGGAATTTTTAAACAAACATAAAGATTTCCAAGCTATTTATGTACTGTACTACTAGGTGCAAGATTACAGTAACTTTTGGCTCTAGGCTGCTAAATATCAGTAATTCCAAGAGCATATCCAATGCTTTCTTTCCATTGTATACGTGCCAAGAAAGTAGAAAGCTTTCTATCCTATGTGCTCTTCCGATCTTACTTAGATAGACATGGAGAAATCAGAAAATGCTCTCGACGCTCCTTTCCACATTCATTATGTATCAATTAAAATTTTTTTCCATAATATTTTTCCTCATTCTACAGAAAATAAATACAAAAAAATTGTATCTATCTCCTCCATAGAGTATAAAGCACAAATCTGTCCAGATTCCGCCATTAAAAACGACCAATGGCAACAGAAGGCCATAAAACACCTACTGCCGGGGCCGAGGAACTATTCGGACACCTAGTTGGATGAAGATGCATTTCTTTGTGAGGTGTAGACATGGTGGTTTGGATAAGAAAGTACAGTGGCGAAAAACTTCAGATCTAACTGTTTAGGTGTGGGAGGTAGCAGAGAGAGAGATTTTCTTTTTTTTTTTTTTTTTTTGGGGGGGGGGGGAGGAATTAAAAATAAG
>CAVNYN010269905.1:77429-95601 GCA_963692815.1 Nyctanthes arbor-tristis
CCCCCCCCCCCCCCCCCCCCCCCCCCCCCCCCCCCCCCCCCCCCCCCCCCCCCCCCCCCCCCCCCCCCCCCCCCCCCCCCCCCCCCCCCCCCCCCCCCCCCCCCCCCCCCCCCCCCCCGCAATTAAAAATAAGCCAAAGAATGATGAGGATTCGGGATTTGTTCGTGTTGCAGACACAGGGAAGAAAGAGAGAGAAACAAAGGGAAGAGAACAATTATTAAATTTTCTGAGTTGGCTGTCTGGAAGGCTTTCCTGAAAGTAGACAGAGTAGTGGGCATTGTCCTTTTTTTTCGGTTGCCATATCATGCCCACGGTGTCCATGTCATCCACCCATTGGAGATGGAATTATGTGCACATGAGCTATGGAGATGCTCTAGCGGTGGGAAGTCGTATTAAAGTTGCAAGCTTCAGAAATTCTCACTCACACACACACACACAGAGATGCTCATTCCTGTTGGAAAAGGATGGGCAGAAGTTGGAAAAGCATCTGATAGAAAATATTCTGTTACCATGAAACAGCTGATATCTCCTTGCTATTACAAGGAAATGCTTTATATGCATTAATGCATTTGTGAATTACCTTTCTATAACTCTTATTCTATTCATAAGCGTATGTGATACTGCTAGGAGTTCTTGAATTAAAGAGACAAAAAGAAATACCTTATAGTTCCCTGGTAGATGGTTTTTGGTGACAGCAATAGTTTAGGCTCGTGACAGAAAATTTAGACAAAGGACAAAATTTAGTGCTTCCTTTTTGCGCGTTACTGGTTTCAATTTGATTCTATATCCAGCTGTTTGCATATTTATGGCCTTGAATGATGAAAAACTGCCAAGTCCTACACAGCTTTCTTTCCTTGCTCTCATGTTATATTTAATGCATATGAAGAGATGTCCAAAGGCTGGCTTTTACATTAAAATTTACCTGTTGCATTATCGATTTATCCTATTTGATTGGTTTTTGTTCCTTCTTTTTTATATCTTTCTTTGATATTTGTCTCTTCTCTATATTTAATTTTAGTCCATGTTTTGGAAATTTCCTTGAATTATATGTTCAGCAATTGCTAATCTTATGTTATTTCTTCTTCATTGAACCCTTCCTATCTCTCGTAATTTTGGCAGTATATTGTCCTTATTTTTTGTACTTATATCGTAAGAAATGCTTGCTCTCTAGGTTTATGTCTTTTTTAAGCCAACGTCAAGTATGGTCGGCATATCATAAAATCTTGAGGTTTCTTCTTGAAGTAGTTCAAGAATTCACTTCCTCTCTAACAAATTGGTCTGAGGAATTATCTACATTAAACACTTGTTTGGAGGGATGAAACTGTTGCATACCCCTTGTCATGCTTAATTTAGTACAGTTCCAGATCGGAAGAGCACACTCTGAACTCCAGTCACCGGAGATCTGGGTCCTTCTTTTAGGTAACTTATCACTTCTTCCATTGGAAAAAAGGAACTCCTTTTGCTGATGATCAGGGTATCTATAATAGGTTGACTTGGTGGGAGCAGATTGATAATGGCAAGCAGCTCACTCGCAACAGGAAGTTCCTTACTGTTGTACCTGTGGTTCTGTAAGTTAATTGCATTCCCTTTTACTATTCTGTTAATGTTGTTATAAGTTTTTAATTTATGTATTTATCCTGTTCTCAAGAATTGGCAGATTTTTAATTTGATGAATGTTCTCTTATTGAGAAACTTGGGTTTTAGCTGTAGTTGAAGACGATAAACCCCATTCACCCCATTCACTCATTTCCTTCGTTTTGCAAACCTTGCCCCTGGTTAGCTACATATGTTGAAATGTTATAATGAGTTGATGTTTTCCAAGTAAAAAGTTTGGTTTGTTAACAATGAAAAGTTCATTCTTAGATAAGAAACTCATAAGGAAAATATCCTCAGATGTCTTTTAATGAATAGAGTTCGTAGGAGCTTTAGGATTCAATTGATCTGTAAGTTCTACAAACTGGAGAGGAAAACTAAATATTCCACACCCCTCCAAAACACACACACACGCACAGAGAGAGAGAGAGAGAGAGAGAGAAAGAGAGAGAGGTATCATCAGGGCAATATTGAATAGTAAAGGCAATTAAAAAGATGACTGAAATTTTAAGATTTATCAAACTTGAAATGGGCTTTTCTTCTTTTCATGTTGTTTTTTCTCCTGCATTTAATTTTTTGTTGGATCATGATTCATTTTTGTTATTTGGAAGAAATATGAAACTTTATCTGGCTAATTCACACATAATACCCCTAACAATGCATTCCTGTGATTTGAATTCCTGTCATTTCAATTTACCCTCAAAACCAGCATGCAATGTCATCTTCATCCCCAAGTCAACTTATAAATAATTAAAATTTTTAAGTTAAAAACCCTAGTACCCTTAAATAAAAACAATTAACAAAATAGGGAATTAGAAAACAAATTATTGCTTTAGATTACATCCCTTCCACCACCAATCAGAAAACTGGATATTTCTCACACAAAATTAGCAGCTTCACCTTGTCATTGCGGTAACTAACTATTACTAACAATCAAACCTAGCGTCCTAAAAAGTAGTAACCTAAGTTTTAAGATGATTGTTGTAGGTCACCGTTTCCTCTTCATCATTTTAATGACAAATATCTGGAGACCATATTGTGGATGTGAAAATTGGCTACTGTAGCATAGAAAATAAACCACTGTTAACGGTACAAATATTCTACCGCCAGATGTCGAACGGTATTATGTAGCCAAATGTCTAGCGTTAGATCATTACTCTTGCTGACGCCACCATTAACCCAAGACCTACCATCTATCACTTGTCATTCCTGTAAGCGCCCTTAGACCGCTACCTTGAGAAACAACAGTTGCCAACATTTAAGAAGTTATAATCATGCTTTACAACACTCAAAATCCAGCAGCACTCCTGAGCAAATTGCACCGCATACCGAGAAAATATCCAGAATTGTTCGACTTCTTTGCAAAGCCCATAGATGAAGAAAATATCGAACAGTCAACAAGATAGCCCAATCATCTTCCGATCTCTCCCTATTTTGTCAACTTCTGCTACATTCTTGTAGACATGAAAAGAATTGAATTCATTAGGTGATTGTGAAAGAGTTCAAGCTTCTATACTATAAATTGACAATTACAGAACTTACAATTATTTTCTTCAGGGATGAAATTATAGTTGGGGCATTTCTCCCTGAACTCGAAATAGGTGCAAGAACTGACACGTGCAGAGACTGTGTGGATCAAAACTGTAATTGATCTGTCATTGGTGGTTAGATTCATTCTAAGGTGTGGAAAATTCTAGGTCAAAATTGATTGACGTGTGTGAAAAAGCAGCTGGAAAGATTTGGCATCCTATTGCTTAATTGTGAGTTTTTAGCCCTGCTGAGGCCAGTGAAGAAGAACTTGACATTGACTCTTGATTGGAAATATGTGCAGAGATGATTTGGACCAGAAGGTGAGAGAATTTTTGTGAAAATTGTATAAACAGAACAAAGTATCTAGTTTTCTTTTATTTTTTTGTTCTTATTTTTATATTTTTCCCTTTTTCCCCCCAAATTAGCGCTCACATCCACTTTTTGTCAAAATAGCTCAATTTTGTTTAAACTTCCCGCAATGCCCTTCCCACTCCCACCCACTGTTATCTTCCTCTCATTTTCTTCTTTTTTCCCCTCTCAGCAGCTCCAGCTAGTTGCTTTCCCTTTTTCTTTCTTCTTCTTCATTGACGTGCCTCCACCAACACGCTTCTCTTCCAAGGTTACGATCTTGCAGCAAGTGCTGTAGTGGCAGATCTGCACAACACTTTTCTTCCACCACACTTTCTTTTCCTCTTTCTTTATTTTTTTTTAAATAATATAATTAAGGGTATATATGACATTTTATGGGCAAATTATGTTACATTGATAATTGCTAAATTAAGTGCTATTTTGGAAATTTCAAATTTTAGTCGTCTTATTTTGACAAATTTCCCAGAATTTTTTGCATGGCGGTAGCAGCAGCCGTTATTGACAGAGGCAAAAAGCAAATGTGCCAAACAGAGGTGTTGGATTGGTGGTGGTGGAAGATAGTGGTGGTTGTTTACTGTCATGCTTAGAGATGAATCGGTGGGCCCCAGTGGGTAGGGTAGGGCAGGGCAATTTATTTTGAAACCAGCCCATCCTGCCTACCTGAGGTTTGGTTTTCACATAAAATGTATCTGCTGGGGTAATAACTTTGCAGTTTTTAGTGAAGCTTGGGTCCGTGAATGGGTTGGCTTTGGAAAAATGAATTGAA
This sequence comes from Nyctanthes arbor-tristis, assembly GCA_963692815.1. Classification (NCBI taxonomy): domain Eukaryota; kingdom Viridiplantae; phylum Streptophyta; class Magnoliopsida; order Lamiales; family Oleaceae; genus Nyctanthes; species Nyctanthes arbor-tristis. Next base: position 81,688 of record CAVNYN010269905.1, read on the forward strand.
CTGCCATGATCCACCCATAAGTCCTAAAAGCAATATTCCTTTACCCCTTTTACTGTGTCCTCTATTGTACTTGCAGAAACCACCATTTCTGATGGGTAATCCTCTTTCGTAGTGAGGAAGATCCAGATATTCTTGATGGCAAAACCCACTAATATATTTTAGTAGAAGATCAGGCATACGAGGAGGTGGACTGGTGGAGGAGAAAAAAACCTTATCTTTGCATCATTCTGAAGTGGTGGTGTTGTTGGCTCATTTCAAATCACAAAGATCTCAATGGATCATGCTACATTATGTTTTCTGGTTTGATGTTTTTTCTTAGGATCAAATTCGTCTGGATCTTCACACCAGGGGTTGAGTTCTCTTGATTTAATACCCAATAGAGTGTATGAGTGGAATAAGTAGAGGTTCTGGGGAAGAAATAGGATATATTGAAATTGTAGTGATTTTCTACTTCAACCAATGATTTCCTGCAAGTTTTCCTTTGAGATTCTATGAATTTTCTTATGAAATTTCCCTCATGGACCTATGGGAATACAGTTTCTGCTTGTGGAGATTTTTCTACGAAGTCAATTGGAAAACTGAATCTTTACCAACACAGACTGATCCAAATAGGTTTGGGTTCGACTGGTTTGTATTGTTGCTCACGTCGGTTTGGGTTAAAGGATGTCAAAACCGACAATTTTTGTGTTGGGGACGGTCCTGGGCCCTTTTTTGGGCCGAACTGTCTCGTTGCCCAGGCCAACCAGTAGTTTTTGGGTGCTGGTCATTTTATTTACAGTTTACTTGAGTTGGTATGGTCATTTGAGTTAAATTATTGACTGCTAAGTGCTAACTGTTAAATTAATGGTTGGGAATGGGAGGGGCAAATTTCACGTGAAAGGTTGATATTGAGATTTGAGGGCAAAATTTCCAGCACCGAAACTAGCACAGCACATGCAAACGATGGGGATATTTTGTGCTACTTAGCCAATTTTCTTAAATTTCCATTTCTATTTTGTGCTCGAGCTCGTCATGGTCTATAATTAGTATATGCTAGTGTTTATTATTTGCAAAATTTATAGAATGATGCACTATATCTGGATACTATATGTTTTCATTATAGTTATGAAATTATCTTGTTCAAATCAATTTCTGTTTGTTTTGCTGGCAGCTACCTGATAGCTTCGCACACGACCGACTACCAACATCCCATGCTTTTCTTTAACACACTTGCAGTACTTGTGCTGGTCATTGCCAAGTTCCCCAATATGCATAAGGTCCGAATATTTGGAATTAACGGGGATCAGTAAGTTGAACTGCCTCTGGGAAATTTGGTGTATTTTGTAAATATATATATGTTTCTGATGCGTCTGGCACCCTGCTAAAAGGTTAATGTCCCTCTGTATAGAAATTGACCTGGAGAATTTTCTTCTTTGCTGTTTGTATGAGCTTTGCTCCTAATTTTAACAAAAGATGTGATGAGTAGTATACGTGCCGTAAAATGTTTCTTGTGTTTGAGGTTTCCAAAGCCTTTGTCAGATGACTGATTGACTTGAAATTTGAAAATGCTCAGCTTACACCGTATTTATGTACTGCAGAAAATTTGCTGGTTTTGAGATTTTTGAAGCTTTTATTGGCTGGCTACCGGACTCCCTCTCTGTAAATGCTTAGCTGTCTCTGTGTTTGAGCATAAGGCAGTAACTGAAAAAAACTTCACATATTACTATTTATATAACCTTTTTTTTTTTTTTTTTTAACCTTTCACATATTGCATCCTGATGTTTGTGCGGGAATTCATGGATTCCTGCTATAAGTACAAGTTGCAAAAAAAGATACAAATAGCAGTATGTGTAGCATTTCTCACGGTAATCCGTGGAACCCAGGTTTCACTTTATTGCTTAGAAGCCGACGTGATGAGAGAAAACACCCCTCTCGTTTTCAGCAGTGCTTCCGCACCAAATAAATTATACTTGAGAAAAAAGAGAATAACAGACCGGAAAGAGGAAAACGAGAAAAGTGGAAACTATTTAAGAAATTAATGTGAAGTTAATGGTGTTAATTATATCATTTAGATCGGAAGAGCGTCGTGGTCAACTAGACCCAATTAATTACACATGTCATAAAGTAACTGGATAAAATATATACACTTGCGATATTGGTCTGACTATAGAAACAAAGTCGAGTTCCTTATCAAGCCCAGTCTTCTATCACAGACTAACATTTTATTTGAGACACAAAACATGATAGTACCTCATTAGAAATCAGGCTCCGTAAAGAACTCGGCCCTGATTCTTTAGAAATTTCTCTTGGGATATGGAAATTTTTTTGAAGTGAAGCTTATTAAATAGGTGAAAGGGGAAAGGGAAGAAAAAAGAGATGGAACGGGGAAAGCAAAAGTGAGAGGATCTGCCATGATTTTTAACTTTTATGTCTGTCCATACATACACGCTAGGGAAATTTGCAAATATAACGCAATTTAGTTGAAAATTGTGAAAATGTCACATCCAAATGTTGCATAATCGGCCCATAAAATGTGAGAGATAGGCCTGGGCATTGGACGGGTCAGGTCGAGTTTGGGTCTGACCCGAAACCCACCTGACAGTTAGGCGGGTTGCATATTTCAGAACAGAGCTTTTTTTACTTGGTTTTGAAACCTGACTCTTGGTTTGGGCCAGTACTCAGGCCCAAACTAAAAGTTTTTTTTTAAAAAAAAAAATTGCCCCAATATCATAACAGCCCAAATTAATTACAAAGTCCATTTTCATTTTTCCCAATTGAGTTTCGAATAAAAAGGCCAAAACCCTAACAAAAATTGTAACGACCCACTCCACTTTGACATGATATTGTCCGTTTTGGGCCTAGCCCTCACGGTTTTGCTCTTGAGTTCTCACTCAAAAGGCCTCATAACAGATGGAGTGGATCTCCTAACTTATAAACCGGTCTTCTTTTCTTCACCCAAGTGATGTGGGATTGAGGTTATCACAATCACCCCACCTAAGGAGCCCAACGTCCTCGTTGGCCACACTTCCGGTTGGACTCTGCTCTGATACCATATGTAACGATCCGCTCCACTTTGACATGATATTGTCCGCTTTGGGCCTAGCCCGCACGGTTTTGCTCTTGGGCTTCTACCCCAAAAGACCCCATGTCAGATGGAGTAAACCTCTTAACTTATAAACTAGTCTCCTTTTCTTCACCCAAGCGATGTGGGATTGAGGCTATCACAATACTATCTGTAACGACTCGCTCCACTTTAACATGATATTGTCCGCTTTGGGCCTAGCCTGCACGGTTTTGCTCTTGAGCTTCTACCCCAAAAGGCCTCATGCCAGATGGAGTGAATCTCTTAACTTATAAACTGGTCTCCTTTTCTTCGTCAAAGCGATGTGGGATTGAGGCTATCACAATCACCCCACCTAAAGGGGCCCAACGTCCTCGTTGGCCACACTTCCAGTTGGGCTCTGCTCTGATACCAAACTATAACGCCCCAAATTTAAGAAACTTGGGACGTTAACTGATCTTTAAAGTTAACTTAAAATGCGGAACTTATAACAAAATAATTAAATGCGGAAAATCTTATTAACGAATAACAAAGAATCTTGTCTAAAAATAAGTGGAGTTTTAACAGTCAAATAAAGGAATAATCCGAAATCCTAGAAACATTTAATATAAATTTCAAGTTGTGTTTTTAGCAGCCTTCGTCCGTCGTCCCGCCACCGGCTCCAAAACCTAGAAGTGTTAGTTTGAAAGAATGAGTACAAAAATATACTCAGTAGACTCTAGCGCATATTAATCAATTCATATAATAAACATGACATGTAAACATGCAAATAATTCTTTCTTTCTTCCTTGGAAGGATTTTGTCTTGTCTTTGAGAACAGATATTCTCGTTCTTATGCATTAAAGCAGATACGCGTACCATAAAGAGATCTTAAGCATATATGCATTCTTTCTTAAGCATATAACAATATGCAAACTTTCTTGTAATCACATATTTTCACATAACATTTATCACATAAATCAATTAATAATGCACAATACTTTAAGAAAACATTTTATAAATTTAGAGTTTACCTTAAGCTTGTGAGTTGAGCTACTTTGAGAGAAATCTACTCGTCTATTGCTCTTCATGCCTCGTTTAGCCAAAAAGAAATTAAATTGTCTTAGAATAATTATTTATGAAAAGGAAGTACAAACTTTAGGGACTCAATTAAAACTCTGAAATAGTTTGGGATTGCTATAACGCTTTTCAAAAGGTTGGGGGCTGAGACTAACAAGACCAAAACTCTTGGGACCAATTCAATATATACTCAAAATCTTGGGACCGAAATTGGACACTGTAATTGTCTTGGGATAAAAGATACCCCAAGAGATAGTTTTGAGCTACTTAGAAGTTAATAAAATTTCAAGGGCTGAAAAGACTCGAAACCGGACTGAGGGACTGTGGGTGCAAACCTATCAAATATATCTCTCAATCTCTCGACCCCCTCCCAAAACCCGATCCCCATTCACAAAGCAGAGAGAGGGTTAGTGCGTGTGTGTGTGCTTGCACCGGCTGAGACTGATGCCGGTGGGTGGACATCGGCGAGTGGATGAGGGGCGCGGCGTGGCTCGCGATTTGGTCGCGAGTGTGTGGGTGACAGGGAGCCGCGGGTGTGAGGCTCACGGGGCATGGGAGGTCACGGTTCAGGGGAGCGAGAGGGAGTAGTGATGGCTGGGTTCGGTCGGGATTTGCGGTGGTGGTTGAGGCTCGGGCAGAGGAGGTCGGGGTGGTTGTTTGACTGCGACAATGGGATTCGGTTGGAATTTCGGCGGATAATTGGCCGGCAATCAGCCTGTTTCTCGGTCGATGGCAGTGGCGGCGTTTGGGGTTGCTGCGGGGAACGGAAGTGGTAGTGGTGGTGTAGGCCGTGTGTGGGTATATGTCTATGTATGGGTCAGTGTGTATGTATGATTGTGTATATGTGTGTGTATTTGCAGTGAATGTATGTTGTTGGAAATATGGTGCGTGAGGGAGATGGCTGGGGACGTTGGATTCCCGGCTTGGCTGCGACCGGTACGGCCGGTGGTGATTGCAGCAGTGACGGTGGGGGTGTATGCCTTCTGTGCATCTATCTGTGTGTATGAATTTGTGTTTGCAAAGGGGAGAGGTAAACAAAGGAATAATACAGGGATGATTGACTTACCAGTTATGAGTTTGTGAATTTGCTATGGGTTAAGCGTGGAACTTGTGAATTTGGCAGCGAAGGGTTTATAGTGTTGGAATCTAGGATTTCCTAGTTCGACTGGGAGTCGGAAACCAAGAGTATAGGAGTTTCATGGCAGCTTGGAGTTGGCACGGGATAGGAGTTGACTTTGTACTTAATCAAGAAATTGAGTTGATAGGGTATAAGAAGTTGAATGAATTACGGAATAATAACTATGACAAAAACAAGTTGAGCTAGGACCAAAATAGTTGAAATAAAATTCGTTTAATACCAAGATTTGGAGCTTTTTAGAAAACAATTTATTTAATATAAAAATTTGATTAAGTCTCAGAATATTCGACTAAACGAGCGCGAACCTAAACTAACTTTAAAATTTGGTGAAGTTATAGCGACGCGAAATTATTTAATAAAATTAATTTTTCTAAAAATTTCCGGGTCGCTACAACCTTACCCCCTTAAAATAAATTTCATCCTCGAAATTTGGTTTACTTGAGTCTATGAGGTCTGGGTATTTCTTTAGGATCTCCTCTTCTTTCTCCCAAGTTGCCTCATTAATACTGTACTTACCCCACTGGACTTTGACTAAAGGAATATCTCGATTTCTCAAAACATGGACCTTTCGGTCTAATATGCACACAAGCGCCTCCTCGTAGGATAGATCTTTCTTAATCTTAATTGACTCAAGATCGGAAGAGCGTCGTGTAGTGAATATATTTCTTCAATAATGAAACGTGAAATACATTGTGGACAGCCGCTAGCTCCGGCAGTAATGCTAACCGATAAGCTGTATTCCCAACACGACCTAGTATTTCGAATGGACTGATATATCTAGGCTCCAATTTTCCTTTCTTGCCGAATCGAACAACACCTTTAAGCGGTGCTACCTTGAGAAACACCTTTTCCCCTACTTGGAACTCCAGATTTTTTCTTCTCTTATCAGCATAACTTTTCTGTCTATCCTGAGCAGCCTTAATTCTTGCTTTGATCTCTTCAATTTGTGCTACTATATTTCTGACCATTTCTGGACCCAATAATTTCCGTTCACCAACCTCATCTCAATATAGAGGTGAACGACATTTCCGACCATATAAAGCTTCATATGGAGCCATCCCAATACTTGACTGATAACTATTATTATAAGCAAATTCCACCAACGGTAAATGTTTCTCCCAACTGCCACCCACATCTAAAACACATGCCCTGAGCATATCTTCCATGGTCTGATTAGTCCTTTCCGTTTGACTGTCAGTCTGTGGGTGATATGCCGTACTAAAATTAACTTAGTCCCCATTGCGGTCTGTAAGCTCTTCCAAAATTTTGAGGTGAATCTTGGGTCTCTGTCAGACACAATTGATGTTGGCACTCCATGCAGTCGGACAATTTCTTTAACTTACAACTGTGCTAATTGCTCTAATGTAAAATTCATACGAACCGGCAAAAAGTGAGCTGATTTCGTAAGTCAATCCACTATGGCCCAAATAGCATCATAACCTCCTTTCGATCTTGGAAGGCCTACCACGAAATCCATACAGATCTTCTCCCATTTCCATTCTGGTATCTCCAATGGATTCAATGGCCTTGATGGCCTCTGGTGCTCGGCCTTAACTTGCTGACACACTATACACCTTGCCACAAACTTAGTGATACTACCCTTCATATTTCTCCACCAGAATGTATCGCGTAAATCTCGGTACATCTTTGTTCCTCCAGGGTGCACCGCATAAGGGGCGGAATGAGCCTCAGCCAGAATTTCATTCCTAAGATGTTCGTTCTTTGGCACACAAAGGCGTCCGTTAAACACTAGTGCTCCATCTGCTGCGATATCAAATCCTACTCTACTTGTTGTCCCAACGTCAGACTTTATTTTCTCCAAAATTTGTCATCCTTTTGAACCCTCACAATTCGATCTCTCAAGTCGGGTTTAATTGTTAGACTAGATAACATGCTGGATTTGTCAATGGGCGGGGCTATTACTTCAATCTGTAGATTCTCGAAATCCCGTATCAATTGCTCTTGTACCGTTCTCAATGCTGCCATTTGACCACTACTCTTTCTGCTTAAGGCATCTGCAACTGCGTTGGCCTTGCCTGGGTGATAAAGTATGGTGCAGTCATAATATTTTACAAATTCCAGCCACCTTCGTTGTCTCATGTTTAACTCCTTCTGTGTGAAGAAGTATTTGAGACTCTGGTGATCAGTGTAAATTTCGTATTTGCTCCCATAGAGGTAATGACGCCATATCTTCAAGGCGTGGATTACCGCTGGTAACTCAAGGTCATGCGTCGGATAATTTTGTTTGTGCTGCTTCAACTGCCTTGATGCGTAGGCTATAACCTTCCCTTTCTGCATGAGTACACAGCCCAATCTCTGTTTAGATGCGTCGCTGTAGATAACGAATCCGTCTGACCCGTCAGGTACAGTTAATACAGGTGCCGTAACCAGCCGTTTCTTCAGTTCCTGAAAACTTTGTTCACACTTGTCAGTCCATTGGAACTTAATACCTTTGCGAGTCAGCTGGGTCATCGGGCCCGCTATCTTAGAGAAACCTTCATTAAAGCGCCGGTAATACCCGGCTAAACCCAAAAAGCTTCTTACGTCTCCAACATTGGCAGGTGTAGGCCAATTTGTGACAGTCTCAACCTTAGAAGGATCAACTTCTATGCCCTTTGCGGTCACAATATGGCCCAAAAATCCCACCCTTTCTAGCCAAAGCTCACACTTCTTGAATTTGGCGTATAACTTTTCTGCTCGTAGCACCTCTAACACAATTCTTAAGTGTTCCTTATGGGTTCTGGCATCCTTCGAATAAATCAGAATGTCATCAATGAAGACGATGACAAACTTATCTAGATATTCATGGAACACCCGATTCATCAAATCCATGAATACTGCTGGGGCATTAGTGAGTCCGAATGGCATCACTATAAATTCATAATGCCCATATCTAGTTCTGAATGCCGTCTTTGGAATGTCAGTTGGTTTGACCTTCAACTGATGGTATCCTAATCGTAAATCAATCTTTGAAAACATAGCTGCTCCTTTTAACTGATCGAATAAATCCTCGATCCTCGGAAGGGGATATTTATTCTTGATAGTCAGTTTATTCAGTTCTCGGTAGTCAATACACATCCTCATACTACCATATTTCTTTTTAACAAACAACATTGGCGCTCCCCATAGAGACACACTTGGTCTGATGAAACCTTTCTCCAACATCTCCTCTAACTGTAGTTTCAATTCCTGCGCCATTCTATACGAAGCTTTGGACACGGGTGCAGCTCCAGAGATCAAGTCTATAACAAACTCTACCTGTCTGTTGGGCGGAATGCCCGGTAGGTCGTCTGGGAACACATCGGCAAATTCGCAGACAATTGGTACACGTCTTAATCAATTAAGACGTAAACAGGAATACCAAGGACAGATAGCATACCTGCTATTACGTCAGCATCATCCACTGCTTCTTCATGGGTTAAAGCATAAACCCTCGCCTTTCCTTTGTTGTTTAGCTCCTGGTTCCAGGCCTGCGCTGGGTTTTTAGTCTGTCCTTGACTCTGGGTGGGCTTTCCACGGCAGTTGGCTGCGTAATGTCCTGTCTGCCCACATTTATAACAGACTCCCTTACCCCAAAGGCATTCTCCTTTATGATACTACACACAGTTAGGGCATTGAGTCATGTTGAAGGTATTCTGACCACCACCAAATCCCGTGTTTGGCCGCTTGTTCGGAGGTTGGTTCCTGTTCTGATTCTGATATTGATTATGCCACTTCCTCTTATTCCCATTATCCCAATTTTTACTTCCTGGGGCATCAACTATTCTTTTGGCTGCTCCCTCTAGATTCAGACGGGAGGATATGACATGTGCCCGCCCCAAGACTTCCTCATATGTGGTGAAAGCATGGGCGGCCAATATCCTTCCTATCTCCAGTTGTAAACCCGCTTCAAATCTCCCTGCTTTCTTTTCGTCGGTGTCCACTAGGTGAGGGGCATACCTAGAGAGTTGTTCGAATTCCCCTTCATACTCCTCTAGCGTCTTATTCCCCTGTCTTAGCTGCAGAAATTCCGCTTCTTTCTGATCGCGCAGTGATTTGGGAAAATACTTTTGCATTACTACTGTCTTAAAATGTTCCCATGTCATAGCGTGTTGCTGTGCTGCGGTTCGAGTATGCAAATAAGACTCCCACCAATGTCCTGCGCCTTCAATCAACATAAACTGCGGACAGGATACTTTTTGGGTATCAGTGCAAGCAATGTGCTTGAATATCCGTTCTAAGACCCTCATCCATTTTTCTGCTGCTAAGCGCCAGCCCTATCGTCAAAAGAAGGTGGCCTATATCGGTGAAACTGTTCAACAACCGAGCTGGTGTTGTCTACGTTGAGGGGTGGGTTTGGTGCGCCTGCATTGGATCCAGCTTGGGGAGATCGGAAGAGGTCTCGCTGCTGGCTAAGTCCTAGTATGGCTTGAACGAGATCTCTCGGTAGGGTGGCCTCTCTGTTGACACCAGCATTATTCTGTGCTCGTGGTCACACCATTTTCCTTTATGAAACAAAACGAATCCAATGAAATGCACTTAACCGTCACATTTCAGTCACCCTAGCTACTTCAGACTCTTTTGTGAGTGCCAAGCTTGAGGAATACCATTTATGTAAGTCCAGTTAGGTTGGGGTAGGCTAATAACTTTTAACCAATTTACGACGAGCCCAAAAAAAATATGAATTTCATTTCCAGATCAAATTATGCTCAACTCATTTTCTATTCTTTTTCTAATGCCAATCACATATTTTCTGTTCTTGCACTTTATATGAAATCTTTATAAATATTATGAAGGCATGTAAAATTTATAAAACACTTAAACTCTTTCTTACCTCAGAGTCGGCGGAGCAGACGATGGTGATGGGCTACTTAAATTTTCCACTTGAAAATATCTTTGAAACCTAAAAATTTTTTTTTTGAAATTTTTATATTTGGAATTCTTTGAAAAAATTTTGCAAGTCTACAGAAACGTAGACCTACTCTGATACCAAATGTAACGACCCTCTCCACTTTGACATGATATTGTCCGCTTTGAGCCTAGCCCTCACGGTTTTGCTCTTGAGTTCTCACTCAAAAGACCTCATATCAGATGGAGTGGATCTCCTAACTTATAAACTGGTCTTCTTTTTTTCACCCAAGCAATGTGAGATTGAGGCTATCACAAAAATGACCCAAGAAATAAAAACTACAAGTCTGCGACAAATAATTAGATTCACAATATCCCACATGCCTAGCATTTGCATTGATTAGTCGACTTTGAGAATGGAGAGGGAGTTGATTAGTCGGTCATGTGGTGAACAAGTGACGACGGCAAACAACTGGACTCGCGGTGGCGGCGACAGAGGCGAACCAGAGGAGGAGTCAAGGCCGTGGAGGCTAACCAGAGGAGGAGTTGCAGTGGCAGCGATGGCGAATAGAGGAGAAATCACTGTGGCGACAACGAACCAGATGAGGAGGGTAGCGGTAACGGTGGCGAACAAGAGAAGTAGCGGCGGTGAGGACTCGCGACGGTGGCTGCTACTTGTATGGTAGTCGGTAGATAGTAACTAGGGTTTTGAGAGAAAGAGGGAGAGTTTTTGTGGTGAAAGTGAGATTTGATAATGAGATTTGAAATTGTCAAAAAGGAAACGACATTATTTAGGGATTTTTTTTTTAACATTACAAGGAGATTGTAGGGAGGGAAATCGAATCCTTGACCAAAGGTGTAAACAACTAACACAGATGCCACTAGACCACAAAGGTCTTGGATTTAAATAGGAAAATTAATAGCAAGAAATAAATAACACACATTTTAATTTATGCAAAAATATATCTATATATTAAAGGTAACTCGGGTCGACCCGAGAACCAGACTCGGGTTTCTGGGTCGGGTTTCATCGGGTTAAGCGGGTTTTAGCCGCTTGACCTGGAATCCAATTAGACTCGGTCGGGTTCCCTATCACCCCACCTGGGACCTACCCAATTTCTATAATAACCCAACCCGACCCAACCCAACCCATTTCGGGTCAGTTGAGTCGGGTTTGTCGGGTTGCCAGACCAGACGCTTAGCCCTAGTGAGAGATTCCTTAATTTGCCGAAGGTAAAAGGAAAAAGAAAAAATGATTTAAGAAATAAAAATTAGAAGTTCCATCTTCATACCCACCAGCAATTTACAGATCGGAAGAGCGTCTAGATCTAGGAACGTAATGGATGTTTTAGGCAACATACCAATCCACAAGCACTCATATTCAAATCCATGATACATTTCCATATTCATGTGCAAATGAACAAAACATTGCTAACTGTTTGAAGATGAATAGGGGGACGGGGGTTTTTTGAAAGTAAACATAATTTCATTCATTTGCACATAAACTCAGACAAAAAAATAGGACTCTTATCAGTCCAAAAACATGATACATGAGATGACAGAGCTACAAAGGCAAGGGTGTGAGCAACTTTTTTAGCTTCCCGTCTAACAAAGTTGCAAGAATCATCACCCATCTGAACTAACATTGATTGAACATCACTCAAAATAGTGAAATAGGGATGGCATTTTTCAAAATCCGACAAGCTTGCAACCAAGTTTAGCCAGTCCGATTCCACTTCCAAATGCTTCATATTGGGGAAAAGTTTATTAACAAACTTCAAGCCTTCAAGCAAAGCAATGGACTCAGCTAAAACTGGAGCTAGTTTTCCTTCAATCCTTTGCGCCGTACAGCCCATTAAACATCCGTTCTCATCCCTAATAGATGCACCAATTCCAAAATGATCATCTGTTTCCTTCACAGCAGCATCAACATTGAGTTTCATGTGTCCTCTAGCTGGTGCTTCCCAGTTACTCTCGTTTGTTCTATCAGAAACATGATGTTTCTTGCCATTAACATCCTAGTATTGCGCCATGTCTCTTACAACAGCCACAACACAGCCAGTCTCCCTTTGAGTTTATCCATTGTTGCGTTTATTCCGTTCAAACTAAAGATACCATGCTGTTAAAATAATATGGTTAAATTCCTACCCCCAGTCAACAATCCATGGACAATATCCTTTGTTAATCTCCATCCCCTAAACCTTTTGATAAATGGCCAATATCACTTCAATTTCCACACCAGCTTTGCATAGCGGCATTCAAATAGTGCATGAGCTACTATTTCAGATCCACTGCAGATTAAGCATCCATCTTCATTGATGATTCCTCGAGTAAACAAGTTTCTCTTAGTGCGAAGAGCATTGTGGAAGACTCTCCTCCAAAACACTTTGACCTTCGGGGGGAATAGCAAGTTTCCACAATTTTTTCCACCAAGTAAGATTTCCCCTATTACTACCTCCCTCGTGACTATCGGAGTTTTGCACAAGACACCTGTAACCACTTCTCACAGTGTAAGCTCCATTAGGTTCACCATGCCAAATTAATTTGTCTGGTATGTCCCGATTAGCCAACGAAAGAGACAACATACAATCCCAATCTGAAGGGAGGAAAATCTGTTTAATCTTTCCCATGTCCCACTCCCCTGAAGTAGTGAGAAGATCAGCAACTACCTGAACAGTTTGCTTTGGTTTCATATATGGCCGAAAAGAAGGGGGCCTCGGAAGCCATGGAAAATTTTGATGATCTCGCCATTACCCACTCGCCAGCATGAGCCTATTTCGATAACTTCTCTTCCCCATAAAATGCTTCACCAAAGGAAAGAGTCTCCATTTTTCCATCGCGCTATAAGGAAAGATCCTGTTGCATAATATTTTCCTTCCATAACTTTACTCATAAGTGAGTTGTGGTCATTCAACAACTTCCACGCCAGTTTTGCAAGAAGAGCTTGATTAAATTTCTCCAAGTCCTAAAAACTTAGCCCCCCTGAATTTCATGGCTCACATAGCACTTGCCATTTTGTGGACAATTAGTTCTTACATAAGTTATTAAAATTATCAAGTATAGTTTATGTGGAGTGGACCAATAAAATTGCTATTTAAGTGAGAAAATGCTAGTCAAACAGAAAAGTTATGTCCAGAAACGTTCTTAAATGACGTGGCACTCGGTTCACTCACATCTCTCCTTTTTCACTCATCCCTCTGTGCACGCGCCTCTCTTCTCTCCCCACAATCCAGCAATCTCCATTTCTCAGGTGATCAATGCAAAAGCAATCTCCGTTGTTGCTCTCAATAATTCATTGAATACGACAAAATGGACTAGAAAACAAACTGTCACTTGGTATAAGTTTTAGTGGAAACTTTTACAAGCACTAATACATTAACCTTGATATAAAAAGAAAAAAGGAAAAAAGGAAAAAAAACCTATGTATCCTTCTAATTTTGAATAAAAATTAGGATTAATTTCATAAATCGTCTCTAACCTTTGAGTTAAAATTAGAGATCGGAAGAGCGTGTGTAGGGTCTACTGTGTCCCCAATCTCTAATATATGCTTTGTTAAGTTAATATGTTTATATTTGTTCCTTTAGCAAGTTATTATATTCAGTTAAATGGTACTTTTTATGATTTTGTGTTAAGCATTTGTACTCCATTCGAATAGGATATATTATTTGGTATTGCTGCAAGGGTGAAATCACTTTTAACAATAAAATCATTGTTATCATTTCGCTCTTGAACAAGCTTACAACACAAGAAACATTGTTGTGATTGGAGGAAAGACGAAAGAAAAATTAAGTGCCCTTTTGCAAACTCCTTTTAATGAGAAATAATTGAGAATGAGTGGAATTGAATAGTT
>CAVNYN010269906.1:0-90564 GCA_963692815.1 Nyctanthes arbor-tristis
GAATGCTGAATGCGGTAAGCCTGGCACATTTTTATTCCGGATATCTTAGCAATGGCATACCATTCATTTGTCGGCTCCAACGGAGCCGTTAAGAGGGAATTTTCCGGGATGGGTTGTGGGGCGAATTTCGGGTAAATACAGGAGGAGCCCAAAAAGAGGAGCTTCTTAGTATCGTATTTGAATGCGGACGTAATCACATTAGTCTGGATTTGGATATTGATGGTGATGAAGTCAGCAGGGTAGCTGTTATTAGCGTGGATCCCGCCGACCTTGGCAGCAGCGAGGATGACATAACTGGGCTTGTGGGCGGCGAAGAAGGTGTCGACAGCGGACTGAACTGTGAGATCGAGATCGGAATGTGAGCGAAGAAGGAGGTTGGTGTAGCCCATAGACTGAAGTTTTCTGACCAAGGCGGATCCCACTAGTCCCCGGTGGCCGGCAACGAAAATTGAGGCGGATTTATCTATTGATGTCGGATCCATGCCGGAGGTGTGATGTTGCGACCGTCGGCGAATATCTGGTTTGAACACCGTGTTTGGATGAACTGCAAAATTTTAATTATATACATTCGTGACCGGAATTATAGTTGTTAAATTGGTAAGGAGAGACCTCAACTATTACTAGAAGTGCAATTTGGTCCAAATGATATCCATCTAGTGGATATTTTGATTGTTTGCTTTGATGGAAGCATTAACATCTATCAAAGCCTTTTCTCAAAAAAAAAAAAAAAAAGACATCTACTAAAGCCATTCTATTCCCACATATATGACACAAATTTGAGAACCTTTACATTAGAATATCAAATTTCACATATTGATCCCCTGTGCTTTGTCAGTAGTAACAGTAGACTACTAGTAGCATTTCTTAGATGCAAAATCCAATCACAAGATTTTTATCAAATTGTTAGTATAGAGTTGGATGATAAGTTATGACCGTAAGATACAAGGGGAGAAGAGGAAGTTTGTTCTACAAAACTAATGTTGTTTCTTGTTAAGGAATCAACAGAATTATGAAATGCAAAAAACTCCTAATGGTTTCTCGATAAACCAGTTGCAATTATAACTATATTTGTGTGTTTGATTACAAGAATTTTCTCTAAAAATTGGTTTTCTATCTAAATTCTCACTTTAGTAGTATTTGATTGGTTTTTTTCTCTTGGAAAACCATTTCCTATTTTTGGTTACATGACTATATTTTCTTTAAAAATAAGGAAAACATTTTCCTTAGGGGAGGGTACGTTTTTTGTTTTCCAGAGAATTGGAATTCCATGTATTTCATAATATTGGGCCTTTTTAATTTAAAAACATAAATTAATTGCATTACAAACGTGTAGGAAAAAAAACGTTGGTTTGCAAAGGAGAGAAAAAAGATGTATCCTCAGGAAGCCCTACATTTGTTTGCAGTCAATTTCATTCAAGAGTTTTTTTCTTTTTCTTTTTCTTTTTTGGAATTTTTGATAATGGTTGTGATCCTAGGGGTTGTAGCTAAATATATGTATGATTACGGTTGCTTGATGTTGAAAGTTTGACTAAAGCTTGAGTAAAGTGTTCATGAACTTATTGCAAAAAAAAAAAAAAGTGTTCATGAGCTTGACTGACGAATAATTCATGCGTGAGTTAGTATATGAGAAGCTCGGTCGCTCTCCTCCTCCACAAGTGTAGGACGCCTTTGTCATTTTATTTAATTAGTAGCTTGCATCTAGTCTGTTAGCTATCTAATAAGTTGGAAATTTTTTCACTGGAATTCTCGAATTTCTCCTTTTATTACTATGATGATGATGATTATTATTATTATTATTATTTTGAGATTTATGTTACATATCATTTCTTGCTAATGTTAGCAAATATAAGATCGTATGTGCATTTTACAATTTCTAATTATACATCGTCGTTCAAGTACATGACTTTATTTTATCTTCTTTATGTTCATGTGCACCACTAATATCTCATGTAAGCTGATGAAAAACTCTCATAATATCAATAACGTTCAAATTTTAGTACACTCAGGAAGTCAATTATTATCACTTAAGAGGAAATCCAATAAGACGGAATGACAAAGTCTGGGTAGGTCAATCATTCTAAGGTTAAGGCATTGAAAAAAGGTACAATTTCTGTAATGGCTCTCAAATAATTGTTCAAAACGAAAATAATAAAATTTGGGAAAAAAATATTGTTTTCATAGAAAATAATAGCTATCAAACACCAAAAGATAGAAAATAACTACTATTTATAGGTGGAAAATTAAGTTAATCAAACATGTGTAAGTGATATTTCCCAGGAAAATTAATTCTAGGGAATTCAATTGTCTAGAATTCATTTCCTTTCTATGTATTTTCCACTATTGCAATCAAACAGTAAGAGAAACCGTCATTGGTTCTTTAGAATTTCATGGAGAATACGAGGAAAAAATGATTATGAAAATGAAAGAGAAGAAAAAGAAGGGGAAAGACACACAGACAACAC
Organism: Nyctanthes arbor-tristis; assembly: GCA_963692815.1. Lineage (NCBI taxonomy): Eukaryota > Viridiplantae > Streptophyta > Magnoliopsida > Lamiales > Oleaceae > Nyctanthes > Nyctanthes arbor-tristis. The sequence continues at coordinate 2,463 of CAVNYN010269906.1, forward strand.
TTCAATTTTTTTTTTCCTTACCTCGTAAGAGAGAAAACCTTCATTACAGACGATAATTATTATCTTAAAATATACCTGAACTTAAGATATTCGTCTTTATCGGAAGTGCACACCTGGGTAGGTGGCATAGGTTAACAACTTTCTTAGATACGTGTAGTAGGGATGCGAGATATAGTTTTTTGGGACGGTCCTGTGTTGGCCCGAAAATATTTTTCATTTTTATATTCAATTTTTTATATATGTTTTAAGTCGAATTAATTTTTTTCTCATTATAACCCGTTAAAAAAGATTAAAATTTCTAGATCCGCCTTTGAGTATCTCTAATACAAGGACCAGTTAATTTATTATTGAGAATTTAAGTCAAGTTGTCTTGTTTTGATCAATATTCGTTTGTTTACCAAAGTCGGCCAATATCCACTTAAGGTCCGTTTAGTATCATTTATAGTTGGATTTATTTATAATATATCAGCCAAGTGGGCCTAATTATGTGGGAAAGAATCTAGCCTAGACTTATACAACAGTCCAAAGAGTAATAGTAATTGTAACACCCAAAGTCTGTTTAGAAATCTTATATTATCATACACTTAAAATGCAAAAAAGAAAAAATTAACTCTGGACACACTTTTCAGTAGTCCTACGTACAATTTGCCAGAGCCCATCCCATGTTAACTGGGCTGGAATTAACCAACTTGTAGAGGGATCCCACATATGCAAGACCCAAATACTCATCCAACACCATATACTTTTTTGGCAAAGTCCCCCAAGATCGGAAGAGCACACGTGGGAGTTTGATTTTCACGATGAGAGTTAAATTATAATAATGTGAGATGAGTAGCATAAATAACGTAAATTTAAAATGTTTGATGATAATTGAATATTTATCAAATTAATAATAGGTGAAATTATAATTTATGTGTATAATGAGAATCAAACAAACACTTAACCAACTTGTAGAAAGACTCCACATTCACATAACAAATCAGAATACTATAACACTAACCTCCTTCAACACCTCAACACCCACAGACTAATTTTCTGAAAACTAATTATATCTTTTCTGCATTTTAAATCAAATGAACGATAATATTTATAAGTTCAGAATTTCTGAACTTGAAGTGTTACTACATGAAAAACTTCCCATCAAAAGAAGTTCATTATTTGCAAATGGTAAGTTCAATGGGAGAAAAGAACTATTTCTAGATAAATTTGTTATTATTTAAATGAAAGATAATGATAAATACCAAACAAGGAACCAAATAGATGCTGATTCCAATCATAGAACATCACCATTCCTCTCCTCGTGCCAAAAGTTCATTATTTTGTTGAGATTTTTATTCTTGACATGGCGGGCTGTATTTTAAATTGAAAAAAAAAATGATTATATTGTCTCTAAATAAACTATAAAGCCAAAAAAAAGAGTAAAGTAACTAAGAGCATCTTCAATAATCAATCGTTCCTTTAATTGTGAAAATTTTAATGTTATGTGATACTAAAATGCTTACATAATAGTTCTCACCTTTGTTGATACGAAGGGTATGTTGCACATGGATTTGCTTCCCTACCCTTGGCTGGCAGGCATTCTCCTCCCCCCGGGTTTGGAGAGCGTTTTCTTCTTATATGTTGCATATTATCTTTTTATATTTCACATGTATCGTTTTTATTTGATATCTTCTTAACCAAAAAATATAATGCACATCACTATTTCCTTAATCCAAATTTCTTCATTAAAAAATGCCTTCTCTTCTTGCTCCATTAGCTGCCATTGTTGATGATTAGAAATGCTGTAAAGAAGTAAAACCCTCCACGTCCCACTCCAACTCACCAAACTAAGGAGCAAAGTGTTGAAGTGTTGAAGAACGTACCAATTCGTTTTATTTCTTTTACATTTTTTCATTATTTGATTCCGTATGTATCATTCGTGAAAATAATGACTTGAAACATGTATCGAGAGTTATACGTCAAAACTGTACCACAAACATAACTTCAAGAATCTGTATATCAAGACCCAATTGAGACGAATTTAGTTATCGGATTTTTTGTGTTTATCTACTTTCAAAAAGAATAATAGTGAATGTAAAAGAAGAACATGAAGTCGTGAGGGTTGCTTTTTGGAATTGGCTTTATGCTTTTTTATGTGATTTATTTTAGCTAACCCAAACTGGTAACTTGAAAGAGCCTCGTGGAAGAATCAATTCCCCTGCTTGGAGGAAGAATAAACAAAGTCTAACAAAGATTTGGGTTTGGCAATATCCAAACACATTTCTTAATTATAATAATTATTCAATTATTCTATCCATAATAAATTATGTGTCCAAAAACACTTAAAAGTTTATCTTGATCAATGATGATGAAATGGGCTTCCATCGTGAAATTATCATGTTCCCTTCGATTTATTAAAGGAAAAAAAAGAGGGGTTTCATAAACTCTGAATCATGTTATGAATTTTGTTGCCAGATGAGATAAAAGTAACGATCAATGTGAATACAATTCATAAAAAAAAAAAAAAAAGAAAAAGGCTATAATATGCACTATTAGATTTATCACTAGTTGCACGTATCAATTGAATTCTTGCACTTTTTGGTGCATGAATTTATATATATTGGTATACTCTATCCAATATTTATAATTAAAACAAATTATTATATATAAGGTGATATGAAAATGATTTTCTTGTTTGAATATAATTATTATATACGCAAAACTATGTTACTATAGCGATGTACTTGCATGTAGTATTGCATGATTATGTCGAATTCTATGGGGTCACGATAAGTAGCTTTTAATTTGAAAATCACTTAAAACTGAGAAATTGATAACCCCAACGTTTTGACTTAAAGCCTAAAGGCCTAAATTATGATATACATCAAGAGTCAAAGGTGGCTTTGAACTCTACTCAATCCTTTTGGCGATTAAAATAATATATTATTCCCTAAAAAATTAACACTAGTATATATAGTAGAATATATAAACATCACAAAATTGAAAAAATTAATTGTACTGTACTCTTCCGAAGAAAAAAAAATAACATAAAACTTTTTACATCCCATAAAAAATAGAGAACGCTTCAATTTAAGAGCTAACAACATTTGCTATGCATATGGTTCTATAACAATTTTATGAAATCTTATGTGTCATGATACTCAGTGATGATTTGAATTTTTATATTATTGTAAAAGTAAAAGAAATTTTATTTTTAAATAACTTTTTTTTTTTTTTGCATGATTGTCAAAAGTTTTTATAGTAGAAGCAAAATTCGAATTAGAAGCTATTAAATCATTTTGGAGTTACACAATTTATCTTTATATTAAACGAGGATTTTTATACAAAAATGTGTATGTCATTTGTGAGAAATAAACGTTTTAATTCTCTAAACTCATTAATTGGCAAATATAAATATAAAATGCATATGCATTTTAGACCCAACTCACGTTTTTCTTATTGAACTCTAAAGAGAGATTGTTGCATTCCTTTAAGCGGTCCGGTTATGGAAACCTCAACTCCCCCTTACCGAGTTCAAACTGCCACGTGGCTGTACAACATTGGGTGTTGATGTTGACCTAATATTATGCAGTCACGTGACAATTTGAATTCCGTAAGGGGGGAGTTGAGGTTTTCATAGAAAATCACTTCCTTTAAGTATTATATATGCTAAAATTAAATGAAAAAGTAATCTCATATTTTTATGATTATCAAAGAAATTGATTTATGGGAAAATTTTCAAAAACCTCATGAGGTTTTGTAACAAAACCGTGGACCATTACCCACCTCGCAGTTTTGTTACAAAACATTCGGGAGGTTTTGGAAAGAAACTTTAGATTTTTGTATATGTTAGAGAGATAATAAGCAGAGAATGGGGAAGCATGGTATTTGAAAAGGAGAGATTAATTTATTGTTTGAATCTCTTTATTTGTAAAAATTTGGTGAATTTATAAAGAGGTGAGAGGTAGAATATGTATTGGAAATGTAAAAAAGTTTGAAATATGTAATTGTAATTGAGCAGTTGTCAAATCAATGATAGGTAAAATTATAAATTAGGAGAATAAAAGGAGAATCAAGAGGTTCAAACAAGCTTTAAGATATGGATTTGGAATTTGTAGAGAGGGAAGTACTAAAAAACTTGATCGTTCATCTTCACAAAGCTGTTAATACATGAACTTTATAATGAGAATAAGAAACATATTTATTAATGAAAAGTGTAAAATTGGTTTTCAGCTAACAAAACTAAAGACAATTAAGAGAATCTTTTGTGGGATACAAAGGAAAGTGGAGTGGAGGGGCACATAAGATTCAAATTCTAGAACCCCTGGTAAGGGATATACCTTTGACCACTAGGCCCAAGATTTGCTTTCATTGGTAGTTTTGTATATAAATAAAAATAAGAAGCGCGATATTGGTGACAATTATCAAATATATCATATGTATGGTGACATTAGTTACAAGACTAATGTGATTTGAAGGCATAGTTATGTTACGTCATTATCTGGTACTTAAATGCTACGCCTGTTAGTGATATTGTATCTTTCAATGTGATTTGAAGGCATAGTTATGTTACGTCATTATCTGGTACTTAAATGCTACGCCTGTTAGTGACATTGTATCTTTCAATGTCAATTAGGAGTTAACTTTCATTGTTTCAAGAAGAAGAAGACTAGGTGGACTTGTTGACCATTTCTCAACCGTGTTCAATATGACATGTACAATTCAGTAGCTAGTTTTAGACGTGTGACAAGAGTTGCTTTTACTAAAACGATTGAGTCATGCTATTTGTAGGTAATCATTCAGTCAATCTTTTACAAAAAAAAAAAAAAAAGTAAATTTACCGTCTTATCTCTAAACTAATTTTCTCCAATCGCACAATACACCGGATTAAGGTTGTAAGTTTATCCCGTTTTATAAAAAATTGTTTGAATGATTACCTACAAATATCATTCTACAAATATCATTTTCTAAAGCGAGTCTAGCATAATGCACAATTTTGACCTTTGTGTGGTTCTTGTAAAAAACACAAGGTAATGCATAGATTGAAATGAACATGGAGTCAACATAAAAGATAGAAGACTTTCATAATTCTTGGAAAGAAAAACCTGTAGTATTCATGGAACCAGGAGAGTGAGTCCAAATGAAGCAGAAAAGACAGGATAGTAGTAATAATTAGTGAGATTGGGAGTTGGGCATTGTGTGGTCTATTCTTTATACAATGTCAGAAGGAACAAACTAAACAAAATAGTGCATTCGCCTCTCACATCAAATCTCAAAATTTTTTCCCTTTCTTGCAATGCCACTTCTTCAGTTCTTCTCCAGTGTTTTGGGCTTTTGGCTAAAAGAAGCAATTTTTAGCTTTGGGATGACAACGTTGCGGGAGGGGATAGAAGGGTGGTTGCTTCACTTGACATGGTGGGTCGAACACGATTATTCTTGTCAAAGTGTATTAGAATTGAACCGAACTTAACAGTTCTTGTCAAGGTATATTAGAATCGAAACAAATTGAGTGGTCGGACCTATTCCCACAAATTTTTTTTTTTTTTTAAACACCTTCTTCTCACTATCAGCCTATAATTCAGGGCATCTAGTCCCTCGCGGTCACTGACATCTTTCTCATCCACACCAGCATCTTTTCTCTCTCACACAAATAGATGTCTGAGAAACAAATATAAAAAAACTTTAAAAGAGGGGGAAAAGAAAAGCAAAGTTAAAGTGGAAGCAAAAGAAGACGACCCTCCCAAGAAAAAGGAAAACCCACAGACAATGCATTTACAAAAGTCAGTATTGTGCAAGCAGATTATAGAAATTTGTAAAATAAAGGAATGTGCAAGAAAGAAAAGGATGAACCCTGAAAATTCAAGTAAAAGAATATATAGTCAAAGCGCTAAAATGATCAAATTCTGTGCTTTCTTCCATGTTTAAAGATCAAGAAGAGTCTTAAAAGTACTCAAGTAAGAGGTCTGTAATAGTTAAATACTGTGAAAGATGACATGACCTTGTAAAAGCCCTACAGCGAGAAAGAGCGAGGGGGTTGGGTGGGGTTAGGTAAAATACACTACATACATGATACTAGAGAGAGAGAGAGAGAGAGAGAGAGAAGGGGGTGGGAGTGGTATAATAAAGCACGCTACATACATGAAACTAGTTCTCTGTCAAGGAAATGGTCACCATGACTCCGATTCTGAGTAGGAGCCTTTTGTTTCTCCTTTATTTTCTTTCAGATTTCTCTACACTTTCCTTTTCATACGAAGCCCGCAATCCTGAAGGTACTCTTTTCATGCCTTCTTTCTTGAAATGTAAATTTATATATATTCCATAACTTCAATTTTGTTTAAAATTTTATTGGGTTGTAGTTGAAACTTTGATTGCAATAAGGGATGGTTTGAATGACCCTCACGGAGCTTTAAGCAACTGGGATGAATACTCTGTAGACCCTTGTAGCTGGTCTATGATCAGTTGCAATTCTGATAATCTGGTGACTGCTCTGTGAGTTTTTTACTTTTTCTGGACTTAACTTATTTTTAATCTTACTTCTGAAGAGTAAAATTTGAATTTCACTTTTTGTGGGTTACAAACAAATTTGAACAGAGGAGCTCCTAGTCAAGGTTTATCAGGTTCCTTGTCTGGGATGATAGCAAACCTTACCAGCCTCAAACAAGTGTAAGCAAACTATTTGAAAATTTTACTGTACTCACTTATGTCTGCATGAATGTATAGGTATATGTTAATGTGTAATTACATAATAAACAGCCATTTTCTTCATAGGATATTAGAAACCCATATTTTGTGTGCAGATTATTGCAAAACAACAATATTTCTGGGCATATTCCAAGAGAGTTGGGCAACCTTCCAAACCTTCAAACCTTGGATCTATCCAACAATAAGTTATCTGGTCATATCCCTGATTCTTTGGGCCTGTTGAATCATCTTCAATATCTGTAAGTATACATCTTTACTAGCTCGATTCTTGGGGCTTGTTAATCATTATTCAGTACTAGAAAAAATTAGAGAAGAAAAAGTTAAACTCTATGTACTTTGAATCAAACATATCACAAACAGTAGTAGAATTAGATAGCACTTGACGATGTAAATAGAAGAAAAATGTAGTTAAAATCTTGTTCGCAATCATGTCAAGTACCGCCTGAGTTGATCGTCATCTTCTTCCAGGTCCTTTATTTTCCATTGTTGACTTGTGCTTCTTGTGAAATGGATAGGAGGATGAACAATAATAGCCTTAGCGGGGTTATTCCTCTGTCTTTAGCCCGGCTCCCTCTACTTGCTTTCTTGTGAGTACTGGTCTCTATTATTTGTTCTGCAACTTCTGTTCATTTTGTCTTTGTTGTTTACCATGGCATCTGATAGCTTTTTGAATCACATGGAAATATGTATAGGCTGAATTATGAATGTTCTGTGCTTGTTTGATTCTCAGGGACTTATCATTCAACAATCTCAGTGGACCTGTCTTGAGTTTTCCGGCCAAGACGTTTATGTATGGTTCTTTTAAAGAATTTTGTACTTGCATAGTGCATGTAGATGAATGCTTTGAAATGCCAGTAATGCTGTATAAATATGCACTTTATGAATTTCATGTTTACTGCTAATATCTACCCTCTCCACCCTAATTGTGAGGTTCTTGTAGTATTCTAGGAAATCCGCTAATTTGTGGGAGCCACTCTAGTGAAAGTTGTGCTAGATCAATCTCATCTAATCCTCTTGCTTTCTCCTTAAATCCATCCCCGGGTGAGGTTCTCTTTGATGTTCATGTGTGAGCGACTGAGAGTTAAGACTGCACATCTTTACTTAATTTGACTCTGTACTGCCCATTTATGAAACAATGCAGGAAGAATGAACCCTAGAAAACTTGCAATTGCACTTGGGATCAGCCTCAGTTTTGTCTCTGTTTTCCTATTAGCACTTGGAATTCTGTATTGGAAAAGGAACCGGTATAGGAAGCAGTCTATTTTAAACATTACTGGTAAGTACTTTTGCAACAAGATCTATAAAATATATTTTGTTAGTAATCTCAATGATTTTTTATAATTTGCTGCAGATTTGCAAGAAGAGGATGTTGTAAGACTAGGCAACCTTAGAAACTTCACATTCAAAGAACTCCAATACGCAACCGAAAATTTCAGATCCAAGAACATACTTGGTGCTGGAGGATTTGGCAATGTTTATAGGGGGAAGTTGGAGGATGGTACACTGGTGGCGGTGAAGAGACTAAAGGATGTGACGGGAACTACAGGAGAATCACAGTTCAGAACTGAACTAGAGTTAATCAGCTTAGCAGTTCACAGAAATTTGCTCCGAGTTATTGGCTACTGCGCAACCCCAAATGAGAGACTTCTGGTGTATCCTTATATGTCTAATGGTAGTGTAGCGTCAAGGCTTAGAGGTTGGTACCCATCTTACGTACTTGGAAATCAGTTTATTGCTAATGTACAAACTTTGAACATCAAATGCACAACTCACCAAATTTTGTCAGCTTCTAACTTCAGCCAGTGTAACTTAGGGATTTGGCTTGATTTCAACTAAATGAGATAGGTTTCAAAGTGGCAAGTCCAATCCTTATAGAATTGAAGGACTTAGTACTCAAACCTTAAGCTCCTGAAAGCCAAAAAAAGTCATACCTAATTATAGCCTTGCATTTCTTTGGCTTGTTTAGACATGTGCATCTGCATTTCCGCTGTGTATGACTGTATCCAAGGACAGCACTTTGAAATTCTCCATAGATTTAACAGTGCCTTTAAATCGGCACTTGAAACTTCCAAGTCCGAGGATGGTCTAGTTCTAAAATGTGGAGACTGAAGAAAGATATGTCCAGAAGTAATCCCTGTTTGTCATTAACAGTTCATGTGAACTTAAGTTGAGACCTGAATCTTTCATTCCTAAATGTTGAACAAATGAAGCCAAATTATAGAGTTATCCCCTTGAGAAATTTCTTAGCTAAGGAATCTTCCCCAGGGTGGGGACATTTTACACTTTTGTGGGTTTTACATTTAATGTTGCTCTTGTAGTTCGGGATTTAATTCATAACAGTAATTACAGGAAAACCGTCCTTAGACTGGAATACCAGGAAGAAAATTGCAGTTGGAGCCGCGAGGGGTCTACTATATCTACACGAGCAATGTGACCCAAAAATAATCCATAGAGATGTTAAAGCAGCTAATGTTCTGTTGGATGACTATTACGAGGCCATTGTTGGTGATTTTGGACTTGCAAAACTTCTTGATCATGCTGAATCTCATGTCACCACAGCAGTTCGTGGAACTGTTGGCCACATTGCACCAGAATACCTCTCTCTGGCCAGTCTTCTGAGAAAACAGACGTCTTTGGATTTGGCATTCTTCTGTTAGAGCTTATAACTGGAATGAGAGCTCTCGAGTTTGGGAAAACAGTAAACCAAAAAGGAGCCATGCTTGAATGGGTATGTTTTTTTAATTATTAAATACTTTACGATACATTGATTTCTTAGAACGACATGCCAGACTATATTTTCCTTAGTAGCCATATCATGTGAATGATCTGTGTCCTAGTAACATGACATGTTCAGATAACTTTTTAGGTTAAGAAGATTCATCAAGAAAAGAAAGTCGAGTTACTGGTGGACAGAGAACTTGGGATAAACTATGACAAGATTGAGGCAGGAGAAATGCAGCAAGTGGCCATGCTTTGTACTCAATACCTACCAGCCCATCGGCCCAAAATGTCCGAGGTGGTGCGAATGCTGGAAGGGGACGGACTTGCTGAAAAATGGGCAGCCACCCATAATTACATCAGTAGTGCTGCGAACTTTCCCCTCAAAAATATCAACTCACACCCTACCACGAAGCTTGGAAATGATGACAATTCGAGCATGTTTGGGATGACAATGACGATGGATAATGACTATGACACTCATTGCATGGAGCTTTCTGGCCCAAGATAATAGAAAAAGGAAAGGCCAAAGGATGCATGGTGAAGTATACAAGTAAATTCTTTTCAATTCATAGCCAGACTAAAATATTTAGCTTCTTCTTAATTAGAAAGAATCGAAATATATCTAATCCTCTTATACTTTTAAGGATGGAATTATTTTTGGAATGTAGAAAGCCTTTTCCGATTTTTGTCTTATAACCTCTAGTGCTGGATATGTGTTTTTGTTGGATGGCGTCGAGTTGTATCATATCATGCACTTACCTCTTCAAGTGCGAGTGTGTATCTTTAATTTTCTCGTTTTATATAAAGTTTATGTTGTATAAAGGATTTGTTGGGGTTCATTCATTTTCATTTATGTGACAAAGTAGCATGAAAGAAAAACTCTATTTTCTTATTAATCTGCATATATTATGTTTTGATGCATATTGATTCATTTTTTGTTAGATGCGGCGCTGATAATTGAAATTAAGCTCAATCTCGAATTGCTTTTTTTCCCCTCTAAATTCTTCAATTTCTAGTTTTAAAACGGTTGTAAATTTGTAATTTACATCCTCGAAAAGATTAGATGCACTACCGAAAGTGTGAGACAATGATGAATGGAAGGGGGAAAGCAAAATAAATTTGTACCATTCTACGCTTTTGCATGCTCATGCGCTTACTTTGCTTCTCTCTCTCTCTCTCTCTCTCTCTCTCTCTCTCTCTCTCTCTCTCTCTCTCTGTTTTAACTTTCCAAAGTAAAGGCAAATCGGTGGCTCCACCGTGTATTTCTATAGAAAATTTTATAGTTGTATACTTGTATAACATTTTATGACGCTATTTGCTGACCTCACTTTTCAATAAACTAATAAAAAAGGTAACTAATCAGCGTATTAGTAGATCTCAGTTGTCGGGTGATCAAAACCTGCCTTCGCATAAGTGAATGACACCATAAGTTGCCGTACACCTGATGATACCGTCACGGGTCTAGTATTTTCCATTCAAGAGTGGGGTTTTCACCATTTGAAGTTGAATTATTTTTTATAAGAATAGATATGGTGATTGGTCGAGAAAACCACCATTTTTTTAATCTAGATGAGTAGAACTACTTTAACAAGTCTACATAAAACTGCAAAGGGTTAATTAAGTAATTCAGGTAGTTCGGGGGCCTCACTGTAAAAGTTAGGAAGTGATGGTCTGTTTTTGAAAAATCAGGTTGGTCACCCCACCCACCCGCCCACCCACTGATCGCCGATCTTTGGTGGTGGATGGGTAATCAGCCAGTTTGGCCGTTATTGGTCGGCGGCCTTCCACCGATCAACTCTCCCTATCAAGGCCTCCCGAACCTAGCCATCTTAGCCACCGTCGGCTGCCTTAGGACGGCTTCCTAGTTCCTCACTGTGTCGCCAAAACCAGCCATCTTCCTGGTTTCTGGTTCCTCGCCGTCGCCGTCCCGAACCCAGCCATCTTAGCCACCACCAGAGGCAGTCGATCTACGAACCAAAAGCCTGGGAAAAAACGGCCAAGGCATGGGTTCAATGGATCTGAGGTCGTGAATCGCGATGGTAGCGGTGGTGGTCACGATGGGAGATCGGAAGACATTCGGTGGATCTGAGGTCACGATGGTAGTAGTGGTGGTCGCGGTGGGAGGTCAGTGGTGACTCAGTTGAGTTGTTGTGACTCGTTTGTTCCGCTGAGTTGTGATGGTTGTATTCTTATGACTCAATTGTTTCGTCGAATTGTTGTGTTATTGTGACTCAGTGTTTTAGTGTATTGTTTTTGTTATGACTAGATGTTTTGGTAAGTTGTTTTCGTTGTGACTTAGTGTTGTGTTTAATTTGAGTTTTTTTGTTATGACTCAGTGTTTTGACGAGTTATTTTAGTGTGACTCGTTGTTTTAATGTGACCCGATATTTTAGCGAGTTGTGTTTGATTTGACAAGTTGTTTAGGCAAGTTGTTTTTGTTGTGAGACAGTGTTTTAGAGCTGTGCTTGATTTGAGTTGTTTTTTATTGTAAACACTGAGTTATTTTCGGTGTGACTCGATGTTTTGACGAGTTATTTTAGTGTGACTCGGTGTTTTGACGAGTTGTTTTTGTGTGACTCGTGTTTAGGCGAATTGTAATTTTTGTGTTGCAAAAATAATTGAAACACCTGATTTTTCAAAAAAAGCCATCATGCGCACCTCAATTTTAAAAAGTATGTACAAAACCTTTGTATTTTTCAGGACACCTGATTTTTGCTGCAATAGCATTGCATTCACTCAATAGTTTCCATCTTAGTTCCAGAGCTTTTTGCATTTTGGTTCCATCAATCTAAGGGGGCAGTAGGTGATGCTGTGTTCCCACCAGCTTATGTCTCTGATGTGTTGTGATCGGTTGGTTTGTTTTTCACTTGATCAAGCTAACAATTCTTCAGGTTTAGATGGATAACTTTCCTTGGTATTGTAGAATGCCACAGTTCGGGACGCCTTGATAGGGAGAATTGATAGGTGCAAGGCCGCCGGCCAATAATGGCCAAACTGGCTGATTATCCATCCACTACCAAAGATCGGCGCTCGATGCTTGGATGCATGGGTTGGGCTGGGCTGGGCTGGGCGGGGTGGGGTGGCCTACCGGATTTTTCAAAAAAAGACCATCACTTCCAGACTTTTATAGTGAGGCCCCCGAACGACTTGGATGACTTAATTAACCCAAGTCTTTATAGTGAGGCCCCCTGAACGCACTTTTTGGACTTGGATTTGACCCGACCCAATAAGATACAGGGCTTTGTCTGCGACTTGGCCCGTTTGGCTTTTTACCGCAAACCCACCTTGGTCCATTTTTCCGAAAATCAAATTTGCTGGCAGTTTATAAATTGATTGCTTTTCAAAATTCTGCTTCGAGTTTTCGGTTTTCCCAACTTGTAATTGTATACAATTTAATGCAAATCATTAAAAGAATTTGGAAATGGCGAATCAGTCCACTTCCCATCCAATTCTTTGTGCTTCTTTCAATCAAGACAACAGGTAAAATTTTCACCCCACTTCCCCCCCCTCTCCCGTAAGTATAAAATAAAATCATCTCTGCTTTCTTTGTTGTTGATTTGGTGGAAATATTGTATAAATTGATTTTGGCACAGCTGTTTTGCAATTGGAATGAGGGATGGGTTTAAAATCTTCGATTGTAATACTGGAAGGCTCCTTTATGAACGAGGTATGCCGTTTGATCTTCATTTGAAGTTGAAATTTGCTATGATTTTTTTAACCTTTTTTTTTTTGTGTAATTTGAGATCGCTTACTGACGTTGGGTTTTTCTGATAGTTGTCGGTGCTTTTGTGATTGTTGAAATGCTATACAGTTCTAGTCTTCTTGCCATTGTCGGGGCTGGTGAACAGGTTTTTGTTACTTTACTGGCCTATATGAGCTTTTGTGGATCTTTAACTTTAAGCAGTATCAATTATTAGTTCTTATGTTTTGCCTGCTTTCATCAGCCCTCTTTATCGCCACGGAGGTTATGTTTGTTTAATACCACGAGTGGAACTGCTCTCCGAGAACTCAATTTCTTGACTTCCATTCTTGCTGTTCGCATGAATAGGAAGAGGTAAAAATTTTAAACTTATTTTTTTGTCATACACTTTGGGTTGTAGAGCTAAAATACCAATTAGATGCATAATTGTAAAATGAGGTATAGAAATGTAGCAATCTGTTGATTTAGCTGGCAGATATGGAAACACTGAAGATTGTCCGTTCATGTCTAGTCAGTCTTAGTCTCTGCAACCTTCCCCTCCCGCAGCCCACTTTCCACTGTGTAAAGTTTTTATTTCCTTATATTTTCCAACGAATTTTGACTGTTTTAGTGAAGTTACTGTTTATAAAGAAGATTGAGTGCCAATGGAATATGCAAAAGATAAAGGAACTATGCGAGATACTGGACTTTATCCTTGTGCCAGTTTTTTCCTTTTAAATAAGATTTTAATCGTCGTCATGCAATGGGCTTGTGGAGTTTTTCTGTGTGTTGCCTCTAGTTGGACATCCGATTGCTTCAATTTTAATCATTTGGAGATTGCATACTTGACTGTGTGTCTGCATAAAAAAGTCTAATCAATATACAATATAGAAATTCCTCATCAAAAGTTTTTTCTTTTTAAAATTTTTAATTACAAATGCGGAGGAGTGGTGGGGATCTTGTTACTTGAACCTGGGTGAAGACCCCAATAAGGGATATCCCCTACCACTTGGTTATCTCCTTTGTTGCTTGTCAAAAGTTAGACTGTTAGAGACTACGTAAAAATGGAAGACAGGATAATTTTCTTCAGGTCTGGCCTGAATCCCAGTGCTATGTCAAGATGTCAAATGGTGGAAACTTGAGTTTGCATGCTTGTTAGCTGCCTGGGGGGTGGGGGTGATTGGTAAACTTTAGAAATCTACTGATTAGCAATCAACTCTAACATTCATCACTAAGCTGGTGTGGTTATTGGGTTAGCACACTGTTTTAGTGAAATAAAAAGGCACTTCAGGGTTTCTAAAGTTGATGTTATTTAATTCCAATTGAAGCTAGTTAACAATATTTAAAAAAGCTTATCATCTGTGTATTTTAACATGATTCAAGAATCATAATCCCTAAACCCTTGAGTTTCCGGTCGTTTTACTCAAACTAACGATCTGCAGTAACTTGATTGGAGTTTGAATATGGTCGACCAATGACGCAAGAGTAGCTGTCAATTCTGTAACCTGCTGTACAGTTGTCTACTGTGTAAAATTCTTTCTTCTGTAAATATGATATAGTACCACTGTGAAGAAGTTTGTGTGTGTAAATATACAGTGCACTATGCATCTTTTACTGATCAAAGATCAAATATGTGAACTTTCTCCCCTTTTTCTAATTACTTAACATACATGCAGATTGGTTGTTGTATTGCTGGAGAAAACGTTTATATATGATATTAACAGCCTGGAAATAAAGGATACAATTGATACAGTGCCAAATTTGAAAGGTCAGTTTGAACTTTCCTCTCTCTCTCTCTCTCTCTCACTCTCTCTCTCTCTCTCTCTCTCTCTCTCTCTATTTCTAGATTTAATTTTATGGTGGTTGCAATCTGTTCTACTTATCCCATTTTTTCTGTACCTTGTTCTTACTGATATTTAAGAAAAATGTTACGGCATTCTTATGTATTTTTAGCAACATATAATCGTTGCATAAGATATTGAGGTTCCTGGATTAAGATCGCTGTCACCTTAGAATACTGAAATCATTTCAGCTAGTTAGATTACTCTTTATGTTGCCAACTCCACATCCTTAGTGAACAAGGAAAACAAAGTGTCTTATATTCTTTCAAAGCTTGTGTGGGTTAAAGATTGCTTACTGATTCTACTGAGTATTTTGGAAAGCATAACAAGTAGTTCCCTTCCAGCCGCTTTGGTCCTGAAGTAGATCTGCGGAGAGGGAGGGGTGATAAGGAAAGTGAATCCCGTAATTGATTGTCGCTGGAATGGTCTTAACACCAGGGAACAATTGCAAGGCTACAGCTTTGCGATCACACTGGAAGAATGGGAGTTCAATTATTTTTTTCTTCAGTGTCTTTCTTTCACCATGCCACTACACATCTATTTCATTGTGTTTTTGAATACTTGTACGGTACTAGGAAAAATCGCTCGCTCTTAGGTTTAGGCAATTTTCTCTTGTTATCTCAGGACTTTGTGCATTTTCTGCAAGTTCAGATGGTCCCTTCTTGGCTCTTCCAGCTAGTACAGTGAAAGGATCTGTGTTGGTCTACAATGTCAAAGATCTACATTCACACTGTGAGGTTGTGACTCAAGTTTCTATATATTGCTGAATTTGGTAGCATGATTTGTGATCAGAGAATTTACTTTGGCATTTCTTAATTACTTTGTCCACGTCTTTTCCTTCATTTTAGTAACTATATTTATGTTTGATGTTATTACTAGAGTAATATTGTATATCAAATTAATTTTATTGTCACTAACTTTTTGTTTTGAAAAAGTACATTTGTCTAAAAGTCACTTAACAAAGAGAAAGCAGTTAGTTTTTAGTTTAGCATACTTCCTTTTCTTCACGCGTTGCATAACTTTTAACTATAGAAAAAATGCAGATAGATGCCCATCGTTCGCCTTTGGCTGCCATGGTTTTTTCTTCAAGTGGGGTGTATATAGCAACAGCATCTGAACAGGGAACTATTATACGAGTTCATCTAGTTTCAGAAGCAATTCCGATCTGAATCTCAAAGGCAGTTATATGCCTTTATGTTGGATACTAGTGGTCATGTAAAATATCCACACTCATGTATTACTTTAGACCTACTGCGCCTAGAGTTGTATGTTTATGTATCATATTGATTTGGCAATGGCTTTATCTTGTTATTTCATTCTCACTATATTTTATTTTTTCACATCATAGCATAAGTCAGTAGTCAATCTAAGTTGATTGGACTTAAAAAAAAAAAAAAAAAATTTCCATCAGAACAAAAATAATGCGGATGTGTTTAAGGTTACGTCGTTTGGATGTAAGTTTATGTATTCAAGGGTAGATTAAAAATTAGCTGCCGATATGGGGTTTAATATGGTGATTGCTATTTCAAGGAATTGTTCATGTTAGGGGGACAGTCTTAGCATGCCAACATTTCAACAACACTGCTCACTTGAATATGTACTCAACTCTTATTTTGTATCTTATATGAGTGCTAAGTTGTCTCAGTTTTAGCAGTCATACAGTTTCCGTAGGGGGACATACCCATCAACTATCTTTTCTCTATCATTTGGACCATCACCCGACCTTCCAGACATTCTTCTCGCAACAAGCTCGTCAGGTTCAACTCATATTTTTTCTTTGGGATTTGATCTCAACCAAAGGTAAGAATTATATTCGTGTGTTTCTTCCATTATGCCAATTCCTTCACTAGCATTGCGAAAATCGATTAGCTCTGGTTCCTTCTCATGAAAAACAAAAAAAGGGACCTTTTTACTATAAGCATTTCATAAATTCACCTGGCGGAATACAATATATCTTCATTCTTCTCACTTGACTTACCTTTCCTATTGATCTGTCCTTGTGACATCATAGAGTACCGATCTTCTCTTAATGCCCCCATGCTTTCATGGTTTTCTCATCCTTCTGTTTCGTTTCCCTCTCTCTCCTGCCTTGTCTTCTTTCATGCTATGATCTTTATGGGTCACTCCTCATGAGCAGATGACGACTTGCCATTATCTTTTAGACCATTTAGTTGACTGGTGAGCTGTATTGTATGCCTGCTTAACGTATAAATAGAAAAGCTATGGAAGCCCCACACACAGATTCTTAATGGGCTTAACACTGTCTTTTAAAACCACCCATTCCTCATCTCTGAATCTTAGACCGAGCACGTAATTTATTATGTGTTAAATTGTTTCCTGAGTCTGATCTTTTATATAATTACCCTGTCTGAACTGCTTCCTTTATTTTCAGAAGCAGGAAATCGAGTGGTCTCTTTGGATCAATAATGCCTGGTTCTGTTACTGATGCACTGGATCCAGCTAACCATCATGTATTTCACCGTTCTTTTCCTGCCGGGGTCAGAAGGTACGGTAACCTACAAACCTAGATGAAATATGGGGCTTAAGGTTAAGTGGCACCATTAGCACGAGTGCTTTTACTCTGTAACTGTTCCCTGATTGATCCATGAATTTCAAGCCGATGGTTTTTAGGGGGGCCAAAGGCATCAAAATTTGTTGGGATTTCCAGTCGATAGTGTGCTGTGGTGATGACTTGATAATTGCATCACTCTATATACTCTACTTTGCAATTTTCCTTTTAAGACGAATACTTAAAAACTTGAAAATTTTGTAGAAATGAAATACAACATAAAGGCATATTAGCTCATAAAATGGGGTTGTCTTACAGCAATGCTGTGGTTCGCAAGATGGATAAAGTTAGTGATGCGTCAACACCAGGAATTATCTCTCTAAGGTGAGTTTTTCGTAAGTGAATTACTTTTGGCTGAAATTCAGTTTGGTATTTTATTTGCACGAAAACTTATCATTAGTCACTATCCTTGTGATAAAATTTCATTAAGAGGGTCATATCTAAAAACGATGAGATTTTATGATCCTTAAGTTTTGGAAAATGCGGTGTGATCAATCATCCGCAGGCAGGCATGCATATATATATATATGTATATATATATATGTCCACGATATGCATACACTTCAAGTACTTCTGATCTTTATGACTTCTTGTGTTTGATTTTGTAGAGCCACCATATCAGTCATTACTTCAGGTGGATACTTTCAAGAATACGGCTTCAGAATAAACCATAAAAATGAAGCTTCGTGGACCCTAGAACACGAGTTTAATCTTTTAACAGCCACTGCAGAATCCTCTTCAGATCAGTAAACAAAAATGTATGTATGCACATTTCTAGTTTATACATTTGTAACAAAAATGTATGCTATGTACATTCCTAGTTTATTCTTGATGTAGATAATGAATTCACCTTCCCCACTTACAAGGGATGTAGAATTAACAGCTTTACTGGTGATATCTGAATATATATGTAAGGTCTTTACAAGTGTGGTTGTAAAAGCAGCAAATGGCATACACGCACGCAAGTAAACATATGCCAGCCGGGCCGTCGCCAACCCTGGGGGCCTGCACAACCCACTACTCCAACGCGCTGACAAAGCATGCTTTGTTCTTTTCATGTTTTTCTTCATTTTCCTAAGTATTGAAAACTTGTTTACATTTATATACTTCGAGAGTGAATTTTTAGAAACTCAAATGATGGCATTGGTTGTCTCTACCGGTGAGAGGTTTTAGGAGTAATGATATAAAATCAGACTTTTGACATCATAAATGGTTCGAGACCATTGCATAGCTTGTATTTGGACACGCGATAATCTTATGAGGCAACATAACATGTTGTTGACCGAGGTGGCGTGTCTAAATAAACGTCACGAAAGTGTCTGATACGATTTATAGTGTTCGTTTGATTTTATATCATTTCCCGCATTTTCAGCATGTGATTTCTTCTATATTCCTCCGTCCCATAAAAATGGTCTCAGTTTCCGTTTTGTTTATCCCAAATTATTTTCACTTTTGTTAGTTAGTTTTTTAATTTTATTATGTATCTTCTTTATTATTTTTCTTTATAATCCTATCACCACTGATTTTATTACTGATGTGACAACTGTTTATTTATAATTACAAATTTCAAACTTTTGTTAAATCTACACCATTCACTTTATAATTTCTCTTTATAATTCAATTTAAATAAATAACTACAAACAACCACTTAATGTGTATTGATGATAACAAATAAGAACTAATAAAGTTGAATAACAATTAAATAAATATGCATATTAGGAAAAATGTCTATAAATGAATGTACATATTAGGAAAAATGTCCACTTTTCGAAGAATATTAATTGGGTTTTTTTTAACTATGTTAAAAATGATATGAGACTATTTTTATAAAATAATATGAGACTATTTTTATAGGACACAAACTGTATTAAATATATGAGTAATGCTATTTAGCATTACTGGTGCTTGACACCATATCAAGGTGTCATTAAATGATAAATTGAATTAAGTGGGTCATTTATTTATTCATTTAATTTCACTTATCATTTCATGCCACATTAGTTGTCACCTAGATTGGTGCCAAGCAATATTGATACTATATAGAATTATTCTAAAAATATTGAATGAGTAGTGGCCTGGTACTGGCAGAGCTAGGGGACGCCATGCCGGGCCCCGGCCTTAAATTGAAAATTTTTCTTCTTTAGTTTGTTTTAAAAGAAAATATTACATATAAAAGTAATTTACTCATGCGCAATATGAGGCTCTTCCGATCTCCCAGTCTTCTAGTAGCTCCTAAATCTGCCATTGTGACCTAGTGTGAATGGACTTCCACAATGTAATGGCCCAAGTACATCAAACGTTGTTTTCAAGCCATGGTTTTATGGCGGGGAGACACCTTTTTCTTTATTCAAACTCCAAATATTCAAGATCGGAAACGTCGCATACAACGTGTGTGGTTTTCTGAATTTTAAAGCCCACAAATTGACCTCCCTTATTAATTTGGACACGTCATAAAAAGTATTTCTTCACAAAATTGCATTAGCGTAATTCGTTTTTCTACGCTATCCCGTTAGGAATGAAGAATGATACATCCACATGAAAGTTTCATGAGGGAGCACTTCTACCTATGTGACGATTTTAGCAATCAAGAAAAGTTTTTACAAAGTCTTTTATCAAATGTGATAAATTTATTATTTTACTTTTAGATATTTTCTTCTCAATCACATAATATAAAACGGTAAGATGGTAAAACCATCTTTTTGTAAATAAATTTTTTAAAGAGATGAATCAGGCTCTAAAAATAAAACATGATCAATCTCCTCAAAAGAATTGTATTTGTGAATGCTTTTGTTTGTAGTACAAATCGCCTAAACAATTTCCTTTATTTTCTTTTCATTCCTTCTTTCTTTTTCTAGGTTTTGGAAATAATAGAAATAATAATTTCCATTTAATCCATACTGGATAACGTTATGCTGACATTTATTAGGTAAGATAAGACCGTGACTTTTCAATTATCATAAAAATTAATCTTTTTCCTTTTTCTCTTTCCGTACTTTTTTTAATTGGATTACATACAAATTAATCTTTTTCCTTTTTCTCCTCTTTCCCTACCACTATTATTAATAACCGTGCCTCTTGCAGTTCTGGATGAGCATGTTCGCAAATCATTTTGTTTAAAAATTAACTTTTGTGAGGATTAATTATTGAAAATTGTGTAGTACATATATATGGATGTGGATGAAATTGACACGATGAAATTCTATTTTAAAATAAAAATGTTTTACCTACGCTTATGAAAAAAATGACTCTTCCCTAGTGTAGATGTCAATTAATTGGTACATTATTTATGCAATTATTAAGCAACATTTTAAAATTGATTATTATAGCTTGATGGCTTAAATAATGTCTACATTGTTTTCTATAGTCTAGTTTAATTAATTAATTAATTAATTAGTTAATTAACTAACTAACAAGACCGTGTATACCATTTTTCATATTCATACGTTATGTATTCTTAATAACCATCTAAAATATTTGATAAATAATTACTACCATTGTCTATGTAAAAAAAAAAAAATTACGAAAATGACAATATATTCATAGTGAACACGTATTAATGTGTATACTACTAGTGATAAACTTGTACTACTATAACTTAAAATTTGATTTTCTACTAATTTGTGTTAACGAACGATTTAGACACATTGATACCCGTTCACTGTAAGAGTATCTCCAATGCATAGTTATAGTCATGGAATAAATTGACAATTGACAAAAAGTTCTTATTTGGCACATTATATACTTGACATTCTACATAACAATGTCAAGCATTAATTTATCCAATAAAAAATTTTCTCTCTCTTTCTTTTCTTCAAAATCCTTAATAATAACTTGACAAATATACAATGTTGATGTTATTACATTGGAGGATTGTTTTTAATATAATGTCAGTATTATTTGACATATATATACCTAAGATATTTCACTTTGACTTTACATTGAGATCCTCTAAGTGGACAAGTGAAGTGAAATTGGTCAAAGATAATTATAATATGGAAATATACGTTAATTAAAACTTATGACATTCAAGAAGGAAATAAATGAGTAAGGTAAGAGTCACGGCTTATTCTGCCATCACTATTATTATTTGGTTATTTTATGTTTGTAGTATCTTTGTCCCATAAAGATAGGACAGCAGATATTTTTACAGGATTAAAGATTAGTAAATAATGTGATTAGAATATTAATTTTATTTTATTTTTCCACATATATTCTTATATCTCATTAATTGTTTGAAATAGTTTCAATACATAGGTAGTTGAATAATAATAATTAATTATGGGCATATCTCAAAATGGAATATTAAATACATACTCAGTATAATAAGTGAGTTATCTTTTTGAGACGGATGAAAATGAAATAATGTACCATCTTTTCAGACGGAGGGGGTATAATTTAATGTGTGGCCTAAAGAAGTACTAAGCAATTTGCTGAAATAATCTATCTGTTAACGAATTAATTAATTAATTAAGCACGATTTAACCATGAAAAATGACCGTAATATGACTGGGACGGAATAAAGCAAAGCATCATCGACATGCGGAAAACGGATTGTTGACAACAAAACAAAGAAACTTTCACATATTATTGGAGACGCCCAGATCCCGTTGTCTCTCACTTTTTCTCCAAGAACTCCGCCAACAAATATGAAATTTGGAATTAGGATTCTTTATTTTTTGGGCCTTCCGATATAATAACCCCACACTTATCTTTCTTTATTGCTTATTCTCAAAGAATTGTGGATTGCTATACCAAGATTCTTATGTTTCTGCCTGTTTTGTGTAGAGTAGAATTACATGAAACCCGATATTGTTTTCAGTTTTCAGTCTGGTGAGCGGATTCTGGGCTTTGCTGGGCAGGTTTGTATTTTAACACTTCTTTTTTCTTTTTAATTATCATTATGTTTTTCAGATGCAGTCCATAAGCTGAAATTCAACATGCTTGGATATGGGCTGCTGATGTTTATCTTTGACTTTGTGACTTTTTGTGAGCTGTTTATTTTCCAGCTAGTCATTAATGTTTTGGTTGGAAAATACTATTGGGAGGTTCATTGGATTTTCCTTACTTTCAGATTTCTTACTAGGCGATCCTTAATTGTATTTGGATATTATTTTATGCAAAGGTTTAATGAAATGTTACCCTGTATATTCCGATGAAAGTGAGAATATATTCTGACTCCAATTCGTCTTCTTTCTGTTTTTTTAATGGGCTACTTGCTGCAGAATTTTGTGAAGTTCAAGAGAATTTGTGCTTTGGGTCTCCTCTGAATTACCTGACGTGAATTTTGAGTTTCCACATCATTCAGTGAGGTTTCGAACTGAAAATGGGAACTGTTAGCCGATCTGTGAGACAGTTCAGATCAGCTTTCCGATATTGATGGAACTATGTCTGCGATGGATTTCCGAAAAAAGGAGATTATTGGTGCAATTCAAATTACCGGTCTCTACATAGTGTATCGAGAAAAGCAGATTTTTCTGAATGCAGACATCCATTACAGATGATCTTCAGAGTCACGTATGCTGATGTGGCCAAAGTTACTCTCGGAGGTTGTAATATTGTTACGGAGTTCCAAGCTTCACGGTTTCAATTCTAATGTTTCCTCTGATAAATGTTTCTTACCTCTATTTGTTTTTGGTCGATTGCTTTAATAACAGAACTAAATCAGTCTGGACCTCTTGTGGAATATGAACGAAAGATCACCGCTGGTGAACTTTTGGATGGTGACACTAATCAGGTATGGTGATTATTTTAGTGCAATGTGATTTTATCTTCTTTCTTAATCTGGTGGAACTTATTATTCTGTTGGATTATGAAGATGGTTATTTCAATTATGCTTGATTGAATTAATCATCTTTCTTAATTTGGTGGAACTTCTGATTCGTGGGAGTACATGATGCAATCTAAACATTGGCTTTTTTGTCTATTCAATGTATAGTTTGCTTAAACATGCATATATGGAGGCATCCAATAAAGTTATTTCGAGGTCTACTCAATCTTTATAAATAAGTTGCTATTCTGGAACAAAAATCTTATAATCTGCTAACATTAAATAAATTGATTTGCGGAGGACCATTCAACTAAGACTGTTTAATGGCTAAGTGTAGATGTTGGAAGATAAAATCGACTTTCAAAGGTTTGGCAAATGATATTCAATTGCTGAAATATATCAGGAAGTTTCTTGTTTCTATTGGTTAACCTTTTTGAGGATATGCTGATAACATTTTGCAGTTAGGCTCCTTAGCAGAGCTTCAAAGACTCTATGATGAGCTCGTTGAAAAAGCTGATACTTGCAAGCTGGATAGATATGCTACATCTGAGAAAGCTGGAAGGTAAATAAATATTAATCAGTGGTCCAATTTCAGGCTTAGTGAATCACCTTTGATCATGAGATTGTAACTGTTTCTCTTGAACAGCTTGCTTTATGTCTTCCAGAAATTTCATCTTTATTCTGCTGCCTATTTTCAGGAGTAGATGGTTGTGGTCCCGTTTTGTTCCACAAACTTCATACGCACCAGTGAAAGGACTTTATCTTTATGGAGGAGTTGGTACAGGAAAAACTATGTTAATGGACCTGTTTTTTTATCAATTGTAAGCATCAGATTTTTCCAACCTTGACAATGTAGTTACGTAATTAGACTTTGTATATTATGTTTTGCATATCCTAATTCGTGAAAGATCAAATATGCATTATTTTATGGCTTTTAATATTCTTTATACATGCATTCAGGCCTTGCAATTGGAGGAAAAAGAGGATCCACTTTCACGACTTCATGCTGAATGTACACAGCCGTTTGCAAGTATAAGTGCTCTTACTTTTCCTCTCGTTGCACTCTTCAGATTCAACAAGATGTATTTATGTCTTTGAACATATATCGTACTTTGCCAGGTTCTATATCCAAGCTACTTGATAACTCTTCTGCATTAGAAATGCTTGGCACTTTGATTGGTGACCCGCTGTCTCTTTGTCTCCACTTGTCACTTCCCTTTATGGACTGTAGATCATTCTTTAAGCACGTCTTGATTTGCGAATGATATTGAATAAATTCATCTGTGTATACCCCAATGCATTTATTTCTTTCAACTTTACCCAGAAAGGTAATACTTTCTGGTACTGATGTAAATTCTCCGAATTGTTGGTGGAATATGATATTGCAGAGGCACAAAGGAGTGGCAGATCCTTTAGAAGTTGTTGCTGGAGAGATATCAGATGAATCTCTGTTGTTATGTCTTGATGAATTTATCTTACGTTATAGTTGGTTCAGTTCCACAGTGCTATTGCCTTTTTCTTGCACTTGAGTGATTAACATTTCTTGGCTCCAAATATGTTAATCATGTTCCAAAATCATCCTGAGGCGCCCATATAAAACATATAGTGAGGGTACGGCCTGTTTTAGTCACTGGAGATATATCGATGTTCTATTTTCTTGTTGGCAATTGCCTTTCCTACATCTTGTCTTCGCTTTTGTAGTCAACAAATATCCATGACTGCTCTTGTGTCTTTTAGGTGACCGATGTTGCAGACGCCTTGATCCTAAATCGTCTATTCGGACATTTGTTTAGCAATGGAGCTGTAAGTTGCTTTTCCTTGCCTGGTTTGCATTCTTTTCAGCTACCTGTTTATTCTAAGCATATATCTGAGAGTTTTTTAAGGAAAATTTTGATAGATACTTGTTGCAACTTCAAATCGAGCTCCAGATAACCTTTACGAAGGAGGGCTGCAGAGAGATCTTTTTCTACCATTCATTGAAACTCTGAAGGTATGTGAATGCCTGTACTTTCCTACTGAATAGCAACAATGATGACATGTTTAGTAAGATCGATCAGACAGTAATGGACAACGGTACATGAGAAAAGAAGTTAAGTTCTTGTCTACTAAGCTCAAAGGCACATGCCCATAGACCGACAGTATTGTCATCTACTCTGACAATATGATAGAGTGGAGTCTGCCATTTTTTTTAGTCAATGCCAAAGTATTTGCTTATTAATTCAGCAACACAGATAGGGTTCATCCATTTTAGACAATGCCCAAAGACACTGCCATATTGTCATCTACTCTGACCATATCTTCAGTAGTTATTTCAGTCTTGAATTTGATCATATTCATTTTGTTAACATGATGGAGGAAATTGCCTGTATTCCGGGCATTTCGCCCAAGATATCTTTTGTGTCTTACGGAACTTCATCAACCCAGTTAAAGATTTAGAATGTCACTTTCATGTAGGAAAGATGCATTGTTCATGAAATTGGTTCATCTGTGGACTATCGGAAAATGACTTCGGTAAGGCTTTCCCTACCAGTTTTTTTAGTTTGGAACTAGAGTTCCTCTTTATGTGAGTTTATATCTATTTTATCTACCTTCACATATATTTATATGGTTTTCAACTGATTTTAGGCACAGCAAGGTTTCTACTTTGTTGGCAAGCACTTATCCAGCCTTCTCAAGCAAAAATTTCAAGAACTAGTTGGCCAACACAAAGCTGTTGAACAGGAGGTGGAAGTCATCATGGGAAGGAAATTGCTGGTATGTACATGACTTAGGAGAGTTGCTTTGATTCTAATGATGTGCATTCAATATCTATATAATTTGGTTGTCTTTTATTTTATTTCTTGATATGTGAATTTACAATTCCTAGGTTCCAATGGGTGCCAATGGATGTGCATATTTCCCTTTCGAGGAGCTATGTGACAGGCCTCTAGGAGCTGCGGACTATTTTGGTCTCTTTAGTAAGTCATTTGT
Source organism: Nyctanthes arbor-tristis (assembly GCA_963692815.1). Lineage (NCBI taxonomy): Eukaryota > Viridiplantae > Streptophyta > Magnoliopsida > Lamiales > Oleaceae > Nyctanthes > Nyctanthes arbor-tristis. Next base: position 28,691 of record CAVNYN010269906.1, read on the forward strand.
TGCTTTGTGCTTCTCCATGTATCTTCCCCATTAGAGAAAATTAACAAGCTACTGTCTGACTAGAGTTGAATATTTTAAATGAGGCTTAAAACTGTGGGGTTCGATTGAATTCTTTACAGATTGTGGCTATAAAGTCTACATGATCTTGTGAAATGTTTGGTAAAGTGAAATGGATACAGGATAATAGTGGGCAAGGTTAAAGAAAATAAAGAAGCTAATATCTTGTTTACTGTCTTCCAATCCTATCTAATTCTGCAAAGGGAGCTCACATTATGAGCTTAATTCTCCCTTTTATCTCAAGAAATTCAGGCTGGTAACAGTTCTTTGTCAACTTGGCCTAACACAGCAAAATCTAGAAGGATTTCATATTGTTATATATATGTGTGTGTGAGTTTGCATTTCTAATGTAACATATTGAGCGGATTCGCACACAAAAATGTGAGATTTTACTGATTGTTATCTCTTTCCTTTTTCTTTTCCTACCAGAAAAATTTCATACTCTAGCTCTGGAAGGAGTGCCAATTTTCGGGCTCCACAATCGGACTGCAGCATATCGTTTTGTCACTTTGGTTGATGTTAGTCCTTTATTAGTTCTATAATATCTCTTTCTTTTTGTTTCTCGGATTCAAAGGGTTCTCTAGTATTCTGTCCATGGAGGTTCTCCAGTGTGAAAAGCGGAAATGATTGTCTTTTCTTGGAAATCTTCTTCGTTTCAGATGCATTTCACGAAGTGTTTTTGTTTAAAAATAGAATTGGATTTTGTGAGAATGAGTGGTTGAGATTTGTTCAGTACAAGTGGTCTTGTCAAATATATAGATGTGATTGGTTTAACCAAATTTTGTTTTTAAATGGAAATATCTTGTGAACATGGGCTAATGTGCAAATACTCTGATTCTCTTTTTTAACAATGTGTATACAGGTCATGTATGAAAATAAATCTAGATTGTTATGCACCGCTGAGGGTACTCCTGTAGAACTTTTTGAACGGATTGTGACAGTATCTGATGCTAAACAAATGGCACCTCGAACCTCTTCACGATCAAGAAAATCTGATGATTCTGACATTTGCGTGGACAACGAATTAGGTTTTGCAAAAGATCGCACCATTAGCAGGTAAGAAAAGTTCAAACTCAAGTTCCTAATATCTGCATCCGAATTGTATAGCAAAAGGTTCGGTTCAAGTTTCGTGTAGGGTTGATCCGCGAGCAGGGCCTTTAGAAGTTGATTATAGTTAGTTATAAATAGATAGAAATGAGCGTCGGAGAAAACATATGGTACTAATGGATTTTGTTTTGTCTGTTTAAACTACTAATAATCACTTTCCAAACAATCCAAATTTCTGTTTGATGCAGATTGACTGAGATGAATAGCAGAGAGTATTTGGAGCAACATGCAGCAATGTTGGCAGAGAAACCGCAGTTTCAGGAAAACGGTACTGAGAACATACTGCAAGCGTAGCCTCAAATAAGTGTGTGAAAGGTAGCTGTCTGTAAATTGTTTAGGAATCCGGTTCGATTTTTGACAGAAACCCCCATAATATCCATGGAGAGAACTGAAGCTAATATTTTGCTAGTTGGATGAAGATGAATGAATACATCGTGTAATGTCTACTAATAAAATAAACAGTTGTAACGATATATTTATCAAATAAGACGCTAGCTATTCTTTCATCGAAGTTTTCATACTAGAATGTACTTCAGCTAATCAAATAAGAGTTGAGCTATTCTTTCATTTAAGTTTTCATACTAGAATGCACTTCAGCTAATCAAATAAGAGTTGAGCTATTCTTTCATCTAAGTTTTCATACTAGAATGCAGCCGTTTTATCTATGGTGAATCTTGTGCTTCAGTCGGGCTTGTTATAGACTGCTTGGAGCAGGGTAGACATCCTCTGTAATCGGCTGCCTGTAATTTACGGTAGAATGGGAGCTGAGAAGTTACTCTAAAAAGAAAGGAAATACTCGAGTATCATCATATAATCCTTTAAAGAAGACACCCAGCAAATGCCCAATCTGATACTAATAGGCAATCCAAGTAAGCAGGATATGAAAGGAAGTGTTCTTCAGAACTTGACAACAGACGTAAGAAGATGCATGAGACACAAGGAAGATCGAGTCAAGATAATAATGACACTGGTTCATGGGACTAATGAACTTAACGTACCAATTACTGGCAACACAGTGTCAATAAGATCAAAGCAGATTTTATCAACTTTGTGATAAGAGGCGGAGATTAGTTAATATAATCTATAATCAAGATGACATTGTTAGCAAACAATACAAACACAAACAAGCTTTCCAACCATCAAATGATTCTATCAACCCCTCCATGTCTTGTGTACATTTTCTGTGTAAGGATTATATTGAACTTGGATGCAAGTAATCACACCTAGCGCTGAAACGAGACAGAATAGGAGCCAGTATTAGGATCTTGAACAGCTTTGAAGTTGTCAGTGCTCAATCCAAAACGACCCAGAATGCTATTTCCCATATCTTTCAATTTCGCTGCCAATCAACATAAGGAAAACAATTCAAATTTAGACTCCTGTGTGCTAGATGGGATCCAGTATTATACATAAAACCCAGTGTCTATAGCAGAACACACAGATCAGCCAAACAGCAGCCCCCCCCCTCTCTCTGTGTCTCTGTGTGTCTGTGGGCGGCAGTTATAAGACATTTAAATGCTCATTCACATTTTTTTTTTTTGGGGCTAGTGATGATTGTTAGGATGCACCAATAAATATCTTCCGCATATTTTGGTTTGATTATTAAGATACTGTGATTATATCCTCATAAGACTACCTCAGGAAAAAACATTTATAAGTCAAAGCAATATTAGCTGTCAAATATACCCAAAAAATAGTGAAATGAAAATCCACAAAATTTGGACAACCAAGGATTTTAAAAATAATCTGGCTCTTGGTTAGATCATTGCACCAATGAAGTATGACAAAATATTTATAGGAGACAAAAACTCGGGTTAGCCTGCAACATCCGGAGATTTGTTTGAGAAAACACGAAGGAAAATAGAAGTCTAGCAAGGGATATACATCATATGTACAGAATTAAGTTAATTGAACTCACCAATCATCTCTTCCTTCATCTTTTCACGCTTTTCATCTGCTAATGGTTTTAAGCGAAGGATGGCTCTCCTAGCTTGGTCATTTGACTGATCCAATTCCAAGATTTTTGCCATGTCTGCAATAAAAGAAAAATGAAGATAGTGAGATTTTGTCAGACATGAAAAGGAAGAGAAAAATCTAGTGCAAGGATTCATTAACGCATGAGACACATGCAACAAAACTTATTTTGCTAATCTAAGCGTCCAAAACTGCACACGATTGTCTATACACATAGCCATTGGGAAAGAAGGGGGAGTGGACAGCAAGATGATTAAATGACAAAAGAAAGCTAAGGGGGAAAAAGCACGGAACAAGTAAAAACTATTACTTATGTCTTACCAGCCATAGCCTCTTCATATTGTTCAAGTTTTTCACGAGCCTCGGCTCTTCTTAACAGAGCTTTTATGTAAGTAGAATTCAGCTCTAATGCCTTTGTGCATTCCTTGATTGTCTCATCAGATTTTCCCTGGTAGAATGCAAGATTCACAACATCACATGCATCAAACCAGCAGGAGAGAAACTCAAATACCATACAGTGGTATATAAGTTATTAAAGATCAGATAAAGCTAGTACAGTGACAAATAAGCTTCCGTGCCCAATTTCACAACGCTAAAAAAAACGAACGAAAAATAAAAATAAAGAAGAATGAAATGAAATGTTGTATTCCTGCATGCTCCCTACCTCTAACCTTACAAGGAGGGAAATGGAGGATGAGGTATACGGAAGAGCTTCTGTACACAATACCAAGGGCAGTAACCCACAGGGAACAACAAACGAACCCACGAATAAGGATGTAGAGGAAAGATATTGCATCTTTCATCTCCTATCCCACTTGGAACCAGAAAATTGAGCAAAAGTCAACTTTGGTCTTCTTCAGAGAAAACCCGAGTACCCTTTTTAACTCCACACTTGAATGAGATAGAAGAAAGTTGAAAAGAGTTGGGCAATAAATATCTTCAGTTAGAAAACTGAAAATTGCTAGCATGCACCAATAAATATCTTCTGCATATTTTGGTTCGATTAGTAGGAAAATTGGGCATTTGATAGCCACCGGAACTTAAAGACGAACCACAATACAAAAGCAAGCTGGCAAGTTGTCTGCCGTAATCAGGCAGAGATGAAAATAGTTATAAGCACTGTCCCAAATAAAAGCCTAAAAATAAAGATGCTGCAGCTGAATGTCTCATGTGAAAACAAATCTCCCTGGTAAAGTATAGCAGATACTACGGACTGATTTCAGTTCCTTGTGAGAACCTAGCAGGAGAACAAGACTAAGGGCGACTGTCATATCCATTTTCCCAAGGTACCAAACTAATCCCACTAGATGGCAAATCAAAACAAGTTTTGCTACCAGCTTTTGAAGCATCATTTTCAGTTCCTTATGCAAAAGAGTTGATTCCTGTAGGGGTTTGCTAACAGTCCTATGTTAGCTCTTTTGGTTACTAATTTCAAGCTATCTCCAACCGGTTTACGATCTACACTCCCTAACAGATTCAGAAAAGGAAAAGATGTAAGATATCAATAACTGAATTTTACAACCAAAAAGTTAATTGTAAGTACATGGTCTTCAGAAAAATTTGGTTTCAAATTATAGACTACCGAACGTGATAATCAGATTACGTACATTTCCCTGATTTGAAAGCTTTCAACAGCCAAACCAAAAGAAAGTTTCTTAGTGCCTTTCTCTGAAGAGACACAAAAATAGTTATCTAAAAAGACTGTTTGCTTACGCACAGATGTAAGATACTTATCATTGATCCAGCAGAAAATCACCACAAACATAAGTAACATAACATGCGTCATCAAGGAACACTCAAGCTTCATCAAGGACAAAGATCACAAGAACTTCATCCATGGACGAATAAAATAAATGAACGAAAATAGAACATAAGATATCAACCCGATAAGGGCATACCAGCTTGGAGAAACAAGCAGCTCGATTGGCATGGCACATAGAGCGTATGTCAGCTGAGGAGGGCCCATCTGGAGCAACTTGTATTGCAAGCTCATACTTTGACAGTGCTTCTTCATATAGTCCAGATTTAAATAAAGAGTTGCCCTCAAGCTTTGCATCATTTGCTTGTGCTAAGGCTTCCTATCATGAAAATGGAAAAAGGAAAAAACGAAATATATTAAGAAAATACGAAAAAGGAGCTAAATTGGGTTAACGACATACTTCAGAGCATAAGAGATAGAAATTAATGAAGACTCCAAGGGCTTGCCACAAAACCCAGAAACATAATTAATTACTGCACCCGTTCGCACAAAACAGAATATGACCAGCAATATCAGAATTCTCCCCCCTCTAAATCTTAACTTGTATAACATATTAGCAATGGTATAACATATCATCCAAACTTCAGAAACACGTGTCATTTTAAAAAATTAAGAGATTAAGACGACGCTCTGATGTCATGCATTGTAAAACAATAGAAACATCATATTCAGCAAAAATGAATCATTGCGCCTCCTAAAAAAGAGTCAATAAGATTTCCAAGAATCCTCCTTTTAGTCAAACACCGATCAATATTCACTTCTTTCGGACTAAAAATCATCAACTAAAATAAATTCATTACTCCTGCGCCGCTCTTTTCCAACATCCAAATGCTACTTTTAATTAATCTCTTACAGAAGAAAGCAAAAAATAAACATAGAGCAGTAACAATACCTCGTTGACTTCATTGTCTCCGGATTCACTTTCCCCCTTCCGTTCTTCCTCCTTGGCGTCGCTCCTTAGATCACCATTCTCGTGATTACTCACAGTATTGTTTTCCGGTTCCCTATCAGCGTCGTTTAACTCGGTTTCACTGGCAGTCTCGTACCCATCAGAATCGTTCCCAGAAGTCCCCGCCGTCGCCGATTCAACAGTATCCCCAGTTGATTCTTTTGCAGTACTTGACTTTTCATCGGTGGATTGTTGGACTGGAGGAGTCGGTGTAGTTGGTTCGATCACCACCATTTTCTTTGTTGTCTTCTGGATTCCAAAACCCTTCAAATTTTCTTTCTTTTGAGGAGTGAATTGTGATTCCAGAAAGCTCTCTTCCCCGCAAAGTTGTATTCTGTTCATTTTCCTGTGAAGATATTCCGTTTTTAATTGGGCTTTTTCAATGGGCCCAAAAAAATACAGGACTCCCTCAGTCCCCCTGAAATAATCTTCTGCCGTCTCTTCTGACCTTCTTAAATTATGGTTCACTCTCGTTGATTAGTCTTTTAATTTTTATTATCAACAAATAATAACTATTAAGGTTAGAGATCGGAAGTTAAATGAGTAGATATATTAGAAAAAATTATTTTTAATTTTCACTTTAACAAGAATATTAACTGAACCTTTTTATATGAGTTAATTACATTTAACGTCTCTAACCTTTCAAGTTATTATCGATTATGTTTCTTATTTTTAATTTTTCTTTTGTTGGACATTTTTAACCTTTCAAAAGTATCACATCTAAGGTCTCTGAGATGGAGACTGTTTATTCTTCCTGTAAGTTTAGGAGTTATTATGGTAAAATACAAAAAAATTAAATATTTTAATGTTAAAAAAAAAAAGAGAAAAGAAAAGTGGGGGGTGTTGGTTGTCGGAAATAACAGCTAAAAGTGTTGTCATTTCCTGCCGCACTGGGGGAGGGTGACTCGCCCTCCCACCCCCCCAAAAAAAATTGCTTGCCGTTTTTGGCAGCCTTGGGGTGTGCGGAAATGGCAACCAACATTGCTACCATTTTCAGCAGCACTGGAGGAAGACTCCTCTCCTTTTGGTTGCTAAAAACAACAACCAAAAAGGAGGGCCGCCAAAGGCGGCCGGGGCTACCATTTCGGACAGCCAGCACCCCTCTTCTTTTTTTAACATTAAAATATTTAATTTTTTGTATTTTACTATAATACTCCCAATTTAACGGAAGAATAAACTGTTTTTGTCTCAGGGACCTTAGGAGTAACTCTTTTGAAAGGTTGAGGACGCTCAGAAGGAAAATTAAAAATTGGAAATGTAATCGATAATAATTTGAAAGATTGGAAATATTATGTGTAATTAACCGTTATTATTATTTGCATCACCCTGTGTTTTTAAATAGAAAAACAAAAAATCTTTTAAAGACTTAAAAACAGTGAAAAGTTAAAATGAATCCCACCCTCCCGTTTTCACGCTTTGCTTCCGAAAAATGGCAACAGTCTAGCTGTTGACCGCTAGAATTCAAGCAGCATTCCGGTTTTGCCGTGGATAAAGTTTTGACTTCTTTAAGAAGGACGTGATTGGTTGGATTGGCTTGAATTTTTTTTTTTTTTAAAAGTTGTCAAATTTCACATATGGTTCGTCACCTTTTCACTTTATACCAATGAGCTCCCCATTCTTTTTCTTTTTCAATGTATGAATTTCTAACATTTCATAAATTCATAAGATGTCGCTTTTGATAGTTTCCCTCGAATCTGATACGTCCTAATGAAATTACCTTTATAGCCTTGCATTTTTCAATAAAAAACAAAAAAAAAGGACTTTTAGAAAACTTAAAAGATAATGAAAATAAAAAACCAACCTAGCTCATCCCCTTTTTCATCCTTATTATTATATATTTGTTGAGGAATCCCCATTTTCACCGTTGCTGCAATAAGTAGCAGTATTTTGGTGGTCCAACAACGAAGCTTCCCTATTTGCCCCCACTCGGTTCTTTTGCCATTTCCAACATTTGCCAAAAAAATGTAGAAATTGGGATGGGGTGTGGTTCTTCTACCCTTTCCTTTTCTATTGTAAATGCTTGTAAAACGGGGTGATCCCCCCCCCCACCCCAATTTTTGCAGTAGAAGAATTGCCCATCTTGTTGTCATTTCCATCAGAAGACGGGGTATCATCTCTCTCTTCTTTTTTTTTTTTTTTTTTTGCTAGCAATGGCAGTATTCCAGTTACCAAAAATGCTACCATTTCTACCAGGTAAAGGGTGTAAATAAGAGGTTGGGGGATTTTTTTTTTTTTAATTTCTAAATGTTCAATTTTTTGTCTTTTATTAAAAAAAAAAGTACAACTGTATAAAGTTAATTTCATTAAGACTTAATGAAATTTTTGAATAGAAACAGTAAACAATAGCATGTCGCGCAAATTTATGATAGGTTTAGAACTCATTTTGTTGAAAAGAAAAAAATAGAGACTCGATTAATACAAAGTGCAAAAGTTGGGGACCATATAAGGGAGTTACCCTTCTATTTTTCTTAAAAAAACAATGTGGGTCTCCCTGTAAATTTGCACATACAGTCCCTATGAACGGATCATAGAAGAAGGGGGAAGAAGGATTCTCCTCCCATATGTCATTTCCAACAACGGCTGCCAAAAACTGTAAAAAAATGTTTTGCTACAATTTTTGGCAGAAAAAAAAGGCATTTTGCTTTGGTTCATGAAGTCAAGTGACTTGGTTTGGTACGGAAAATTTTCAAAATTGTTTTATTCAATTTGAAAGTTGATATGTCCATAGCAAGTCGCTTACGCCACAAGAATAAGGCCTTGTAATCTTTTAATTTCTTAAAATTAATTCTAAGTAATAAATTTTTTTGCAAACTAAGATAATCTAAAGTTTGGTTACTTGTCATAATTATTTATTTATGGCATTTAAATTAATAGTAAACATTCGTCATTTAATTCTAGATTTGTTTCAGTTATAATATAAATAAATGAACACACGATCTATTTTCTTAATGTCACCCTATATAAAAGCATAAATTTTTTATGACCAAAAGCATTCTGAATCGCCACAACAGTAAGTACAAAACACCAAAATTCCCTAACCATGGCTACAAGGCTCAACCCCTTGTTGACACTGGTGGCAATGTCAATCATCGGTGTTGCATTGGCTGCTTACGCGCAACCCGGCCATCCATCGAAGAAAGACAACGAATCATACAAGAATCTAGCCAAAGCACATCCACCAGCTAGCCGCCCATTTGAACAAAGTGGTGAGCATTTGACATCACACACACCAACTAGCCAGCCACCAAAGACACCCAAAAGATACTCCAAGTGCTTGCACAAAGCGCATCCACCAACTGACGAACTTGAGAGGGCACCCACACCGGCCAGCCAGCCAGCTAGGGCAGGACAAAATTACTTGAAGAGCTTACAGAAGGCCCAGAAGCTAATTAACCAATCACTGGAGAAAGGGAAAGCACCGATTAAGAGCGTACAGACACCAACTATCTATGACGGACCAGCTACTCATCCACCTAAAGAAGCCGAGCAACCATCCAAGCGCCATAATTCCAAAGGAGACTCTAAGTTAAGAGAACTTCTATGTCATAAATTGTCTTTGAAACATTTTTGTGCTTAATACGAAAATGATACTATGTATTATTTCAAGAAATTACATATTCAATACTGAATCATAAATAAAGTTTCGCTCCAATTTACATGCTCTTTTTTCTAATCAATAGTGTTAAACTGTTGATTCTAATGGCATCTTAGTTAATTTCCAAACTTGTTAATTTTTAAACCTTAGATCAGGAGTTCGATTCTCCTCACTCACCATTACTTTGTAACATAAAGAAAATGTGGCGTTTTCGGACCAACGTCACACCCCCAAGCCCCAACGCAAGAGTAAGACTAGCCGAAACGAATACTCGTGTCAAAATCGTTAAAAAAGCGAGTTAAATGTTTGGTTACCTATTGAACTTTGTAGGATGTCTTTAATTTCTCATTGAATTTTAAATTGTCGTTATTTACCCATTGAATTTTATAAAGTTCTTATCGTTACTTATTCAAGACACATCCGTTAAATGATATGGATAGAAAATCCTGATTTGGCAAATGGAAGGCATATGTGGCAAGAAAATTACCGTTAAGTTAACCAAATTACCGTAAAATTATCGTTTTCTCTGGAATTAGGGTGAGAAGACGTGTTTCATTTTAGGTAATTATTGACAAATTGTTTTTTTTTCTTTTTCCCACAACTTATTATTAGTTGGAAATATGTTTTCTTATTTGACTAACTTAACGGTAATTTTCTTGTCACATATGTTTACCGCCTGTCAAATCAATATTTTCCATCTATATCATTTAATGGATGTCTCTTGAATGAGTAACGATAAGAATTTTATAAAGTTTAATGGGTAAATAACAATAATTTACATTGAACTACAAAGTTAACTAAATATTTAACTCTTAAAAGGCACATTCGAACAGAAAAGCCCACTAAACTGGGCGAAAAATGAGTAGGGTGATAAGCAAATCCATTTCATTGACGCCCTCTCTCACTTGCACTCATCTCCAGATTCCTCCCCTGTCGGACCTCCTCTTCTACGTCGCCGTCTCCAACTCAATTTCGTCGCATGGCCGCCGCCGAGCCTTCCTCTTCTTCCGCCTCCTCCGCCATCGATTTTCTCACTCTCTGCCACCGCCTCAAGGTATTTTTGACATTTTCACACTTCTGCGCCCTCAGGTGTTGTTGTTTACTTAGTTTTTGTAGAGAATGGGCTGCAATTTTTATGAATAATGTATGTTGTGGACTTAGGCTCTATCATTACTGACTATTTGATCTCTAATGTGGAAATTTTGAATGCTCAAATGGTGATTTATGATTTGCATTGGTGATTGGAACTTATCTATTTATTTATTTTGACCGATTATGGTGCTGGAGAGGGCACAAGAATGGCTTCCGGGTTCACTCTTCCTGTTAAAGCCTAACAAGTGCATTATTTTGGATAAACGACTTATGTGTGGTGGGAGGTTTAGCTGGGGCCTTTTTTATGGTATGATCCTATGTTGACCATCTCATCTAACTCAAGATCTTGTTATATTGAGTACTCTTTTGTTTGAGTGAATAATGTACACTTGGATTAATAATTTATGACATGGATATAGGTGATATTTATGACGTTCATTGGTGTTTTGTTAATCGATTATTCTTTTCAAGAGGGTATGTATCAGTTTAAATTATGTTTATGTATAGGAACCTCTTATGCAGTATAATTCTGTCAATGGTCCATACTGACAGGACACTAAGAGAATATATGTAAATCTGTTTTTTCATCAGTCATGATTTTCTTTTGTGGCTCTGCATTCTTTTGGAGAATATATGGTTGAGGAGGGAAAACTTACAGAGCTACGTGCAAAATGATTTATTGAGATTTGAGAGAATGCACGATTTGGAAATGAGTTCGGAGAAAGATGATTTTCAAAAAGCTTTGTCAAATAGGGGTGGTTCCTAATCGTATTATAATGTACTCCATTTCTCCGTTCACTTGAAACTTTCATTCTTTTACCTGACTTCTGTTTTTTCATCTCATCTTGGATTCAAGTAGACAACAAAGAGGGAAGGATGGGTGCGGAGAAATGTTGAGAACCCAGAATCTATTGCAGATCACATGCATCGAATGGGTTTAATGGCTCTAATCTCTACAGATATTCCTGGGATAAATCGAGAAAAGTAAAGCTTATTAATCGGCACACTTTCAGCATTTTGTTCTGCTATGTTGGTTGCCATAAAATTAAAGTTTCTTATGAATTATAAAATTGCTAATTTTTTATTTTCTAACACTACAGATGCATAAAAATGGCCATCGTTCATGATATTGCAGAAGGTATGATGGGTTATCAGTGCTTTTAGACTTGTGTCCCTTCTTTTGCTTTAACCTTTATATGAATGTGAATAATTAACTTTCAGCTCTGTAAATTAATAACTAAAAAGAATGAATGTAAATGTTAACAACTACAGCTCTACGTAATCCAATGTGTTTTCAGTGACTAATCTAATCTAAAGAATATATAGACAATGGTGACATTAAATGAGTTGGCTTATGAGAAAAAGGTTGACCCTCATTAAGTGAGAATGCTGGGAGGCAAGGGAAGACTACAAGTTGGTGCTGCATTTTTCCTTACTGGTTGACAGTGCTTGGAACCTGAGTAAAAAGCCTAACTATTTGCTGTTGTCTTTGAAGTCAACTTGCCAAATAACAACAATCCTACTATTGCTATGAAGTAAATTATCCGTCTTGACGACCGTATTTATTTGATTGGCATGAGGATTGGCCTTCGACTATGTGCTTAACCTCTATCAAGCACTCATTAGTACAATGGTTAATGGCTAGATTCATTTGATTAGAATTAGATGTCGAAATCTTCTCTTTCATCTTGGAAAGGTAAAGTTCTAAGTTTAACAGCAGTTTTCTGCACTGAGGCTAAGCTGCGAGGAGAAGACAACCATTTGTACATAGTCCTTCAAATTTCAGTGGTCATGCCTCTATTCTAAAAAATTATGTTCAAAAATTCTATTTGTAAATTTCTCAAAATAAGTGAAATCACACATCAATGAGACGTTGAGAATTGCCTTTCTGTGATTATGATTTTGGATTCTTGATCAAACTAACCCGGCTATCTTTATTCCCTGGAATTATAATGTCCTTAAGTAGGAAGTCAAAACACAAAAATAATATAGATATTATTTAAACTGCTTTGGTGTTCCTGTTTTATCAATCAGGCCTGGACTGACGAACAGAAAAGACTACTTTAATTTCTAACTGTTAGTCCTTGGTTATTCCCAATCTTATATTTTTGAAATAATTATGTTTAATTGTTACCCAGATGTCCATCGTCCACCGAAACAGAATGTCCTGCTGTAGGTTAGTATGAACGTTAATAAGACTGGTAAAATATTTCGGCCTTGTATGCTTTTGATTTTTTAAAACCAGTTCTCCCTTAGACTCATTTACAACCACACATCCATTCATTAAAATAATCTTGCATGTACATTCGTAACTTTTTTCTTTTTAACCGCGCATTCTTCCAAAAAATCACATCCTCACGACATCAATTCTCAAGAAACCAATACCATACACCCTCTTCTTTTAGTATGAGCTGAGAGATAAAAGAAAATTATGTTTGATGATTAAGAGTTGAGACTCGTGTATGGAAAATCATATCACAAATTCAAAATTGGAAGTAGCTTGGGTATTTTAAATGAATATTGTTTGGCTAATTATATTTATTTGACCTGAAATTTCATTTGGATTAGTGGATTTATTAATTTGTGCTTGATTCAACCGCTATTGTTGGGGACATCACTCCTGCTGATGGGATCCCAAAGCATGAAAAGAATAGAAGAGAGCGTGAAGCACTTGAGCACATGTGTAAATTACTTGGCGGAGGCCCACGAGGTTTGTCTTTCTTTATCCTTTTTTTTTTTTTTGGGTGGCTAAATAGAAGTATGTTCGTGTTTCTGTTGGTCAATTGTTTATGCTCATGGCAGCTAAGGAGATAGCTGATTTATGGATGGAATATGAAGAGAATTCTACTCCAGAAGCTAAGATTGTTAAAGATTTTGACAAGGTATGACATATTTGTATGTGAACATTTTGCATCTCTAAATTGAAATTCTCAAATATTCGGTTGAACTAAATGATGAACAAAGTAATTGATGTCCCTAGCTAGGGATTAAGAATAAATGGTGACAACTATGTCTCTTGTAACAGTGACCGATTTGCTAACTGCTTTATTAAGGAAAATCTGTAGATTAACTTGTTTGCTTCTCATTCAGGCAGAGATGATACTTCAAGCTTTGGAATATGAAAATGGTAAACCCTTGCTTTACTTAGCCTTTGGTTGTTCCTCAAAAATATGTTTTCCGAATTTAGTTTCAAGTAATCTTTATTTACAGAGTCTTTTTATGCTTTCTGATATTTATTGATAATTTACCATAATGATTATGATACCCTTCGCATTTAATGCCTTAATGTTTAATAATATGTAGCTTCTAATTTTACATGGTTTTCACCAAAATACTCTCTAGTTACTCTTTCTTCTGTTCTAGAATTCTAGAGTCCATTGTCTGTGAACCTTGTTTGATCATAGCTTATAAAATCTGGATTTTCTTTATTCTCTTATGAAAACTGTATCCTCTGCCTTATGTGCACATTTTGTCTTCTGTGTTCTCATCCATATGAATTTAAAAAATTATTGGACCATGGATAAAGAATGGCTGACGTTGTAGATAGCATGCAAGGGTTCAAAACATAACGTATTGTTTTCACTTGAAGACTGAACTTTCTTTTTCAGCAGTTCAATTTTCAAGAATGATCTTGAGTGATTTATATCCTAAAATGTGTACTAAAGTATGAAGGATTAACATTGCAAATGAGAAATGACCATCTATTGGTCTCACATTCAGAGGAACTATCAGGTACTTACTTGATGGAGGTTGCTGCATTCAAATTTAGATCATATTGGAATATGTGATACTGGTAGCTTCCTTATTTCCTTTTTCTAGTTAAGATGTGAAACAGAGAATGCCATCTGCCCCTGCCTACATAGTGGCAGTGAACATCTAACTCTTTAAAGGATACTTGTTACAATCTAAACAAGGTGTAATTGACCTAACCATTAGTTGCACTGAACAATATTCAGGCATTTTGATTGGACAATCTGGACTGTTGACACCTGCTGCTTGCAGCATTCCGTGAAAGTTATTAAAAAAAAAAAAAAAAAAAAAAGATCATGCCAACTTGCTGTTAATGATAATGATAGAGTTTAGGAGTTTTCTATTAACAGTTGCAAGTATCTTCATACGAAACAACTATTATAGGTTTTTTGCGGCTATAACATTTTCCCCCCAATTGCTGGCATTCTCAGCAGTTTGTTGCGTGATCAACTGGACAATAGACGCATTAGAAACTATATGTGGCTGAATTTTTCAAAATGTTGTCATGTTTGAGAGGGCTATGTAAAAAATCTATTAATTTCTCACATCTGCGGAAGTTATTGACAATTGAAAACTTATCTTGCAACTCCTGCTTCAAGATTGATGTATATTCTGTTGACAAGTAATTTTCTCTTGGTTGACGTGCTTGATTATTTAATTTCTTACTACTGATTTTGCAAACTAATTGGTTTGCAGATATTTGTTTTGCATCATGTAATATATATTCTGCTCTTGTATGATTGTAGGCTTGCACTATGCTTTTATTTCCCGCTAACTATGCTTGTATGTTAGCTAAAATTTGCTTTTTTTGCAACATGTAGAGCAAGGGAAAGATTTGGAGGAGTTTTTTGAATCTACTGCAGGTATGTTGTGTTTGAAACCACAAGATGTTATAGAACCTGATATAGATTTGCGTTAATTGTCTTGTTGAAGTGATAGCTATGCTATATTCTTGAACTTTCATTGCACTTGTCGAGTGGTAAAAATGTGTTCAGAGAGCTGGAGTTCATGTGAGTATTTGACATCAAGCTTGTTGGATCACCTGTCTCTTTCACATCCTATCAAATTACTCATCTTTCACTTTACTAGGATAAATGATGTGGGAACAAGTAGACGGTGATTGTTTCCTCTATTTTTTTTTTTTTGAAAAACTTTGTAAATTTTACTTTACTATTTTAATGTGGGATGTGTTTGCCCCAAATTGGTTATTGATGTTATTGTGCTGTAGCTCTGAACTGCCACATAGATAAGTTGCCATCTTCTTATCCTTTGCAGGGAAATTCCAAACTGAATTGGGGAAAGCTTGGGCTTCAGAGATAGCGTCAAGGAGGAGAAAGTAACTGTTGTCTGTTGTTCACGAGGTCCTTCTGTTTCTCTTCCAGACGAGCTAGTTTGTGCAGATGATTGATTCTTTGGATGCATGTTTTCTGGCTATGGTCGAGCAGAACACAATATACTTCACTTCTAGATGCTAGTGAGCATTTTGGCTAACACAATATGTACGGTGAAGAGGGAGCATCGGAAACCCCAATTGCCATATAAGTAGAAGCTGAATTTCATATTTCTTTCTTTTCCGGTTGAAATTCCTTTCAACCCCCCTTTTTTCGGTGCCATAATACTTTATGAAACATTAATATAAATGGCCTGCGTTTTCTGATGCTTATCTTCCGATCTGGGTTTATTTTGCAATTGATTTGGTAATGTTCTCTAATTACATAATAATGTCACTTGCCACTCCAAATTCAGTCATTTATCTTATTTTAAACTATAAATAAAAAAATCAATATGGGCGTTTTATCCAAAAAGAAAATTTTGGGTTTTTTCTAACATTTTACGAAGTACAACAATTAAAAAGGATTCTTCAAAAATAAAAAATAAAAATAAAAAGAAAAGACAATTCAAAAGGATATATTATATAGACGGTCTAGATTGCAAGCCCATCAGTTTATAGTGCCACATTTTCTTGCACGCTACATGGATTAGAAAATCCATGTAGTATGTATTCATGCACCACGTAACTGGAGATGTCGCTCGAAAGTGTCATAATTGGATGTGTCATAACCGGATTATATATGCGGATGCATCAAGACACATTTAGACTTCAGTAAAATAAAAAATTTAATTATAAGTTGGCAGTATATTGGTCGACATTTTTAAATTTCATAAAACATATATAAATGAGACTGAATGGCAAGTTATTGCTATTGTTTACAAATTTCACTCTTAAGTCCAAAAAGGAACATGTTGCTATTTTTTATGTTAGTTCTTCCTCTATTTGTCTTTCTTTACAAACTTCGCAGCCACCAACAGTAAAAGAGTATTTTACTTTAATTGTCTTTTTTATATTATAATGCACAGTGATAAATAGTGATATATTAGAACATTAAAATATTAAATAAAAAGTTGACTATAATTCGGGGTGATTGTAAAAGGAATACAATATTATTTTTGTAAGATCTAGGGAGTACACGTTTATTTCTCTCGAAAACCCCAACTTTCCAATAAGTTATAATACTATGTAATATCACTAGTGTCAAGCACCAGTTTATGTGGCATCGTGTGATTAGTTAATTTAGGTGGTTCACATGTGTTTGTTTTTAACTTTACTTATTATTTGACACCACATGTATTACCACATACACTGGTGCTTTGCACCAGTGACATTATATAGTATTACTCTAAAAGTACGTTTGATACGAAAAGATGGAAAAGAAAATATTTTTCAACTTTCAAGGAAAAAATTTTACGTAGGGGGAGGTGAGAATTGTTTTCTAGGGAAAATGAGAAAAACTATGCTTAATAAGATTGTACCATATAATTTAAATTTTATTTTCACTTGTAAATCAAACACACAAAAGTTAAAATTTAAATGGAAATTCAGCATTTTCTATAGAAAATTTATGCGATCAAACACCCTATAGTGTAAATATTTGAACGACTTTATTTATTACTTATTTGCAATCTTTATTTAAATTTATTATTTCAGTAATTTTAATAGAACTTTAAATTAAATCAAAAATCTGAAAGTAGCTACAGAAAATTCTTAAAACGCTTAAGAGGTGTATAGCGTCATCACAATAATATATTGAGACGTAAAATTCTCCTTTTTTTTTTTTTTTGAGAAAAAATGGAGACATAATAATGCTTTAAAGAATGGGCACTGGGCAGTTGAAGAAAATCATTATTCATTTATAATAATAGCCAACTAATTTTATCTTACTTCTTTTTTTTTTCTTTTTTTAAATTTTGCTACGGGTTCTCATTCCTTTGGCAGCGGTGAACTTCCATTCTTCCAAAAAAGAAAATAACTATGTCACGAGTTATTGATGTTTACCCGTAAATCATCCAATTATTTATTTATAATAGCCCTCTTATTTTTACTCACGTCTCGTAACAATAAAGATGATAGCAGTGATGTTATTTTACAAATTACAAGAGTTTCTTGTAAGGGGGGGGGGAAGAAAGAACATATAAATTCGAAGAACATTTTTATTTATAATTCATAATTGAATATGTAATTTCATGAAACAATACATATAACTTTCATGTTAAGCACAAAAACGTGTCAAAAATAATTTATGACAAGCGAATTTTCGTAGTTTAGAGTGTGCTTCAGAATTATGGTCTTTCAACGCTTCCTCACCCTCTTTGGGTGGAAGATTAAGTGGCGGTGCATGTGCCTTTGGTTGAGATCGGAGGGGGGTTCCTGCCTTTCTTTTGTGGAGGAATAGTTGGTACATATAATTTGGGTAGGATTATGGGAGACTCTCCAACTTTCTTCTTTGGTGGTAGGCTAGTTGGTGCACGTACGCCTTTAGGTGGTATATCACTGCGCATCTTTGGCAATTGGTTGGTCGGAGTGTGCGCTTTTGGTGAGATCTCGGGGTATTTTGGGCTTGTCTTTGGTGGCTGGCCAGTCCGTGCGTGTGCGCTTTTGGGTGGTACATTGTCCTTTGGTGACTGGTTAGTTGGTGTGGGCACGATCTTTGGGAATTTTCGGCCCATCTTTGGTGGTCGGCTAACTGGTGCACGTACGCTCTCAAGTAGCGCTTTGCCTTTCCTTGGCGATTGGTTAGTTGGTGTGCGAGCTTTGCGTAAACATCTTGGGTATTTTGGGCCTATTTTTGGTGGCTGGCTAGCTGGTGTTTGTGATCTATAAGATAAATCCTTGGTTGGTGCCAGAAGAGTTGGGGTGGGTGGATCGGGAAGGCTGCTGGGGGAAATCACACCATTTTGCTGTGGCTGACTAGTTGGCGTTAGGCTCGTGGGAGATTGGCTACTTTTCTTTGTGATGGTTGGCTAATTGGTGTTTGTGGCTCATGTGCCTCGGACACAGTCTTAAATTGTTCTTTCCCTTGTTTTATCGCCTGAGGAGCAAGCGCTTTAGCCGATTCTCCATCGTCCAATGTTGGGTGCTCAACTTCTTCGCGCCCAGGGTTCAAATGGCTATACGGTAGATGGGCCGCGAAAGCACCGCTAATAATCAACATGACCACGAGGGTCGAAAAGAAGCTAGCCCGTGTTGTCATTGCTTCCAACTCCTCCTTTTGTGACTTCTTTGTGTTGCTATGATATGATATATCTTGACCTTTATTATATAGGGTAGTAGTGGCAAAAGGTTGGTAGTAATTTTACGTTTTAACTGAAATATTTATCTTCACATCAAAACGTACCATAATAAATGCGAATGTTAAATGTAATTAGTTACAACTCATGTCAGACTGAAATTCAGTTGATCTTATTTGTGTTGTATTATACAATATATATACTCCTAAATATAATTTAAATAAATAGAATTTTTTTTTATGAAATTTGCAATTCTGTATGCAATAATAATCGTATCTTATCTTATATATACTAAAGTAGGATAGTTGTCATATATAGCTTTTCCTGTCAAAATAACTATTCTATATGCTTCTTTTATTTTATTTTTTTAATAATAATAACGTTAATAATCCATTAGTGTTATCCATTAATTTTATTTTGCTATTATTTTATTTTATAATAATAGATCAAATTTTATATACAATTCTACTTTATATATAATATGCTATTTGTTATTC
Source organism: Nyctanthes arbor-tristis (assembly GCA_963692815.1). Classification (NCBI taxonomy): domain Eukaryota; kingdom Viridiplantae; phylum Streptophyta; class Magnoliopsida; order Lamiales; family Oleaceae; genus Nyctanthes; species Nyctanthes arbor-tristis. Next base: position 48,037 of record CAVNYN010269906.1, read on the forward strand.
ATTTGTATTTCTTATATTTATTCTATTAGTTTTTAGAATATCTTTAAAAATTTAATATTTCTTCAAAATTCTAATAGTTGATAGACAATTTTCAAGTGCTGGGTTATTATGCCTTCTTTCTCATTTCAATTAACTGCCTATTCGTGAGGTTGATGGTCTAATAATAAAATAAAATTAAATCGGAATCAAAACTTTTACTTTAATACAATATGATATAAACTGCAAGTCATAAAACTTATGACTCTATGTTTAGTACATTATTACTTAATTTATTTTTTTCTAGAAACATATATATTGGTAAAAGTTTAAGTTGAAGGAATACAATAGTAATAATATTCTATCGTAATGATTATTTAGAACAAAAATAAAAAATTCTTTTAGAACAAAAATTTAAGCTGAGAGGATATAATAATAAGATTTAATAGTTTCACAAAAAAAAAATTGATGATAATGATGATTTAGAACAAAAATAAAAAATTCTCTTAATTTTTTTTAGAGTAGAATTGGTTAAAAATTAATGTTATGGGTAAATTATATAGAATTTATTCTTTGTTGTAATGTTGCTTCCTTCGGGTCTTTTGTAATAAGATGGTGTATACTTTAAATTTTTTAGAATAGATTTAGTGAAATAGTGATTTTTTTAGATACTACATATATGAAGAAATGCGAAAAATAATTTTTCTAAAAACATGTGGTGGAAAATGAATATGTGGAAAAGAATTCATTTTGATAAATGAATATCAATTACACCCTAATATACATAAATAAAATGTAGGTGTAGGGTAATTTTAAAGTTATATACATTTTGTATGCTCTCTTTTCTATACTTTCTTGATTTCTATACTTAACATGAAATTAATTTTGTATCAAAAAAATCTTCATTCTCATTTTCATTACTTAAGAGTATTATTTATGAACGATAATTTAATTAGCTTTGTGCTAAGTAAAAATATTATACGTTTTAATTTGATTCTATTTATATATATTAGTAACATATGTATACGAGTAAAGTAGTAAAGACAAATCATAATTGTATAAAGCATTTGGAAATATGCTAGCCACTCAAATTAATTATGATCTCGAAATGCACAAAAAGGTTTTAGTTTTTTTGAATTGCTAAAATGATCAACTAAAAGGAAACAATATCCTTATATTGTAAGAGAATCTTCAATTTTCTTCCCATTCTAAACCGGGGCAATTGCAACAACTTGCAACACGAAAAAGAGAAATGAATATGTATGTATGTTAGTCAAACTACCCTTGATAGATTCAACAGATTCAACAGTCAAAGGAGAGAATTTGTCTTATAAAGCGAGTGGAAAACCCTGTGTCTACTAATCCTGCACCAATTAGGGCTCCAGATAATATGAGAAGATAAATTAGGCCAGAGATAAATAAGGAATTTCGATAATAATCTAAAAAGATAACAACTACAAAGCTTAAATTGAATGTTGGCTCCCTTAATACAGAGTCCAGAGAAATTACCCAGTTGTATCCACCCACAATCACGGCTAAATCAAAAACCTCAAGAAACAGTGAACTTCTTGTAATTGAATCCATCCGTATAGAATAGGTTAAAAGATAAGGCAAGTTGACAACGCAAATCGACAACTTCACATATTCAAATGAAAAACCAATGAAGATAAGATAAATCATACATTTTGAAGAGTGAAGAGAAAACCTCCAATTTGTCGAAGAGAAAGGAGAAGAGTCCAGCACACAGTGGGAGATCAGGGAGATAAGAGTGCAGCGAGAATATATCTTAATTAACAACTAAAAGAAAGCAATAAAAAATAACTAAATCGGAGGAACCGCAGTGTGTACAACAACATACATTAGAAAGACCAAATTAACCCTAATATCTAGGAAAATGATGGGAAAATTACTGTAAGATTTTACCACAACTCCTTTGTTTTAATTAATATATAGATTATAACATATATATCCACTCTCCTTATATGCGCTTTTATTTTGTTATCCTATGTATAAATGTATAATATACATTTATATATATTTATTTTATAAATGTATAATATACACATTTCATACTCTAAATTAATCTCTAATATCTTTTATATATAGGAGTTGTTTGGCATTACTTATTTTTTCTATTTATAAATTCACCTACTATTGATTTGACAAATATTCAATAATCACCACACATTTTAAATTTTAATTAAATCTCCACCACTCATTTTCACTCTTTATAAATTCTCTTTATAAATTCACTTTATAAGCTTAACCAAACGGACGTTTTTATTTTATACACACACATATAATTACACGTAATTATAACATATTATAATATATATATCTCCTCTTATATATGTTTTATTTTGTTCTCCATTAGTATTTGCTATATCTATTTTGTTAGTTTTTAAACTATATTCAAAGATATTATATTTCTTCAAAATTCTAACAGTTGATAGACAAATTTTAAGTCTTGGGTTATTGGACTTGCTTCTCATCTCGATTAAGTGCATACTCATAATATTGATGACATAATCATAATAAAATTATATTAAATCAGATTCAAAACTTTTATTTAATTCAATATATGATGAACCACATGGCTATATGCGTACTACATGACTTAAATTTATATTTTTTTGTGAGAACCTATATGTTAGTAAAAATTTAAGTTCAGATATAATAATAATAATAATAATAATAATAATAATATTTGATGATGATGATTTAGAGTAAAAATAAAAACTTCTTTCATTTTTAAAAAGGAAAGTGATTAAAAATTAATGTTAGGGGTAAATCATATAAAATTTATTTTTTGTTGTAATATTGTTTTCCTTGAGTCTTTTGTAATAGGAGTGTATGCATTTGATTTTTTAGAATGTATTTAATAAATAGTGATTTTTTTGGAGAATGTATGGCAATATATGAGGAAGTGTTAAAAAATAATTTTCCAAAGAATATGTAGTAGATAATGAATGTGGAAAAAATTTCATTTTGACAAATGAATATTATTCACTGTCTAAATGTGTTTTTGAAGTTCTTGTACTGATACTTATTGAATAAGTATGTGAGTGTAGGGTAATTTTTAGTTATATAAATTTTATATGCTCTTTTTTCCATGATTGTTTGGTTTCTATAGTCAACGTGAAATTAAATTTACATTAAAAAAGTTCCTCATTTTTTCTCATTTTCATTAACTAAAAAGTATTGTTCTATGAATGACAATTTAATTAGTTTTGTACCATGAAAACATTTCACGTTTCAATTTAATTTTATTTATGTATATTAATAACATGTACATATGAGTGAGTAATATGCAATAAAATTATAACTATTTAGTTTTTCAAATTATCACGCTTTTTTTACTAATTATTATATTTCGTGTAACGCACGAGTATACAACTAGTAATAAAGTAAAAGAAAGATTATTAGTTTACTTGTACAGATAAATGTACAGATGTGTGTCACAGTAAGAGTGTAAAATTATAATTTCACTACATATTGTCCAATAAAAGAAAGAGAGAATATATTGATAAAATTATAATTTTATTCCCTATCTATAATAGCGTCACTCGGAAAAAGATACTTTCAAAGGGAAAAAAACGAAAAAGAAAAAAAGAAACCTCTAATTTTTTTTTGGTAAAATAATAAAGCAAAAGTCAAGTAATTTTAATATCATATAGAACCATATACAATGATTCTATTTGCCTAATATTTGGAGTTTCAATTTAACATTATATGTTATGGCAATATATGGTGCTATATGACTATGTGACGTACATCGAGACACGCTATATGGAAATCATGTCTGTATGACACCATATAGTGCTATACATATTATTTTATATTATTTTTATAATATTTGTGCAAACAAAATGTCAGATTACTAGTCCCGATCTCCTGAAGCACATCCAGCGAAATTTATGTCATTAGAATTTCCAACAATTTTTTACCACATAAGTGTATGACGATAAAAGAGATAATTTTCAATCACCTTACACAGCTATCTCAAAAACTTTTCTATAAAAGAATGAGCTTAAATTTATTGCACATAAATCGACAGTTCACTCTCGACAATGGTCTTGCAACAAGTTTTTATTGGAGTAAGCATAGGAACTTGTTTAGTGACCCACCTGGCCACCTCACAGTGAGACTAGCTAGGACGGTTCAATAAGTCACCTTATCAGAGCATTTCAATGCATCTGTTGGATTGCTGCGGATGTGGTAAGGGAATGGAAAGAGGTCTCCTTTAATGTGGCCCAAATGTCTACAGAATGGACTAAATACCACTCCAGTGCAGTGTCCAAAGAAACATTAAAAAAAAAAAAAAGAGAGAGAGAGAGAGAGGCGGGGGAAACTGGGAAATTCCCCCACCCCCCAAAATGTTGTGTATTTCTGTATCTGTTTATTGGAAAAACTCCCAACCTGTCAAGAAGTCCCGTAGAAGGTCTCAAACAAAACCCCCTGCCAGCCCCAGTCTTCTTTTTTCCCCAGCCAACTCAGCTGTACTTCCTCCGTGTCATTGTGCATTGGAGAGGGGGGTTTTTGGCCAAAAATACATTTGCTTATGTGGAATGTATTTTACCCCCAATTCACCCTAGCATTGAAGATGTTCTTAGAGAAGCACTGGACTTGCATTGTGACCAACAGACTATCTAACCCAAAATTTTATTTCATAATAATAATTTCATAAGAGTTTACATATAGCACAACGGTTGAAGTTGATACAAGTGGTTTGGTTATGGAAATAAGACCGAGTTCTTTACGGAGTCTGGTCTCTAATCACAGACTGACACCTCACCTGACATACACCACATGGCAACATCTCATGGGAAACTGGGCTCGGTAAGAAACCCGGCTTTGGTTCTTTATAAATTTCCTTGATACAAGATTGATCCTCTCTTTACCATTGATATATAAATAAAAGGAGACAGAGTCTGCAAGTATTCAAATTCCTAATACAAATTACTCAAGGTTGCAACTGTAAAAGATAAGTGTAATTGATTCGCAATTTTAACAAAGGAAAGGCATTCAGAGAAAAACTAAATATTTACGTACTAATCAGTACAATCCAAACACCCAAATTCAATATATATGTATATATATTTTTTTTAAATCTCTTAAAGAAGATAGATCAAAATTTTAAAATTGACAGTTCCCTAAAAGACACCTTGCTCGAACTTGCATAGAACAAACTGTGAAGTGGCAAGATCGTATCAAACAAAAGATAAACTTATATAGTTTGTACTTATCCGGTCATCCCTATGCTTTTCCAAGTTCATTACTCTGGGTTGGTCCATTTTGCGAAGTGGACACTGGACCGTACACTTCACATATGAAAACAATTATAAGTTGGCCCAATCTACACCTAGAAAAGACAGCCAATAAAACAGAGCTACAAAGTGTCGGCAAGAAAAATCCAAAATAATAATTTTATTATTCATCCATAATTTACTGGTGATAATTCATCATTTAAAGCAAGGTAATTTACAACTAACATCCTCAATTTTTCAACAATATTAAGATTACATCTCTAATTTTTTATTTTACTCTTATTAGTCCTTAATTTTTTAAAAGTATTACACTTAACGTTCTCGAAAAAAAAACCGTTCATTTCTATCATTAAAGTTAGAAGTATAATAGTAAAATATAAAAAAATAAATATTTTTATGTTAAAAAAGAGAGAGGGGGAGCACCCCCTTTTTGGTTGCGGAAAATAGCAGCCCTTAGCTACTATTTCCGATACCACAGGGGGGAGACTCCCCCTTTTGGACTACCATTTAGCTACTAGAAATGATATCAAAAGTGCTGCTACTTCCAGCATCATAGGGGCGAGACTCTCCCCTTTGGCCTGTTTATGGTTAGCCAAAAGGAGGGGAGGTGCCCCCTCTCTGTTTTCTTTCTGTTTTTTTTTAAACATTTAAATATTTAATTTTTTGTATTTTACTATTATACTCAACTTTTAACGGCAGAAATAGTCGGTTTATGTTTTGAAAACTTTAGGTGTAACACTTTTAAAAATTAAAGATTCACAGGAGTAAAATCAAAGATTGAGGACGTAATCTCAATATTATTAAAAGGTTAGAGACGCTAACTGTAAATTACCCTTCATTAGCAATGGCTCAAATTTGGAAAAAATTTCATTAAAAGGACTTGACACTTGACACTCTAAGTACATAAAAGTAAAATAAGTGTGTAGAAGGCCCCAATTTAAACAATAAATCGAGCTATTTATTTGTATAGAGCATCGAGTTCTATACTCATAAAGTAGTAAAAGTTTTTTTTTTTTTTTGTAGTATAATGATTTAAATGATAAGTTAAATAAATATAAAATTATGTGACATCGACTTATTACATAATTGTGATAATGATATAAAGTCATAAATAGTAGTAGTATTTAATCGGAAATCACGCTGTGTAACACGTGTCACCAATTGAACCAATCAAATGTCAGCTTCACCGTTTTTATCATGCACTTCATCTCACGCCTCCCCCTCCTCTTTTTCCATCAATGCTTTAGCTTAGCTGTCATTGTAAAATTGTATGCCATATAGCAATCATTCACCTTGAAGATTCTCTAATCCCCTAGTGAATTTCCAAAAATATCCTTGCCTATTCTTGGGTTGTTTCATTTTGATCCCTGCCTTGATTGGAAGCAAAAGTTACTACACAATCATTTCACGCCCACAAAAGTTAAAAAGTTAGTGTTATTGCCGTTGGATTCTACAATTAAGGATTACCTTTTGAATTGCGTCTTTATGGGTCTTTGATCACATCGTCTAACTACATTTTAAATTACTTTTCATACACATTTGATCACTTAGAAATATGTAATAACATTTTAGATTACATGTCCCCGTTGAGCAACTTTCTTAACTTTTACAACAAATAAACATTCGAGACTTCAAACTAAGATGGGGAGTCAATTTACTAATCCCTCATCCCAAAGAAAGAATGTATGCCTTTTTTAATCACTTTAACCTTGCCCAAACAAACCCCACTCATTCTACAACCACCTTTACCCCACCCAATATCTTACATATCCCTTGAAGTAAAAAAAGGGAAAAAATAAATTAAGGAAAAAAAAAAAAAAAGAAATATCAGCTTAAGGACTTGGCATGATTGTAGCCGTAGTATGATAGGTACCATTTCACAAACTTCTTCAACCCGGTTTGCAAATCAGTAGCGGGTTTGTACCCGAGCTCCCGTCTTGCCAAGCTCGTATTTGCATGTGTGAACGGCACATCGCCATTTCCAGGCATGTCGACTGTGTTCTTCTTAGCTTTTAGTTTTAAATGCTTTTCAAGAATTCCAACCATCATTGGAACCGTGACGGGGGAAGTGTTACCCAAATTAAAGATCCTATATTGAGCCGGACCCCGTTTCTTCCCGCCCGACCCGGTACTCTTCTTGGCGGTATCCAATGATGCCACACACCCTTTTACAATGTCATCGATATAAGTGAAATCCCGTGCCAAGTCAACTTTATTCTTACCCCTATAAATCGTTATCGGCTTCCCTTGTAAAATATTGCGGGTAAAGGAGAAATACGCCATATCAGGACGTCCCCATGGGCCGTATACGGTGAAAAAACGCAACCCAGTAATTGACAACCCGTAAATGTGATTGTACGTGTGGGTAATTTCCTCGCCGGCCTTCTTGGTGGCCGCGTACAATGAGGCCGGTCTGTCCGTTCGGTCAGATTCGGAGAACGGAACCTTGTCGTTCAACCCGTAGACCGAGCTCGAACTGGCCCACACGATTGCGGGTTGTGGATTGGCACTTTTGCATGCTTCGAGAAGCGTGACCAATCCCGCAATGTTACTGTGTACGTACGAATGAGGATTCTCCATGGCGTACCGAACCCCCGCCTGCGCCGCCAGGTGCATCACGTGGCTGAACGGCACGATTTCTAACAGCCGAGAGATCATTCGCGCATCATTGACATCACCCTCCACGATGAAGATATTCTGTTGATTCAGCAGCTTCTTTCTGGCTTTTTTCAGCGTAGGATCGTAATAATTGTTGAAATTGTCAAGCCCAACCACGCCGTCTCCGCGCTTTTTCAGGGCAAGAGACACGTGAGTTCCGACGAATCCGGCGGCGCCGGTGACGAGTACCGAGAACCCGTTCTTCCGGTGGATCTGGGCAGAGGATCTGACCTGTTTCTCCCAGTGCGCCCCGCCCCAGGAGGCGGAGAAATAACGATTGCCGGAATCCACAAACGACTGGAAACTTAGATACGACGCCGTCAATGCAACCAGGAACAGAGCCCACAAGAACATAGTGCTGGTGGAAGAGATCGGAGGTAGAATTGCCGGTGCATTGTGTTGGATTTATCCTTTAACTTCCCCGGCGTCGAGGGCAGGAGCAATTCCTCACTGAGAGAAGGCATTTTTTAAATATTTTTTCCCCTACAAAAAGTCAAGAAGCAGATGAACGAGGTTTATTATACGTATATAATGGAGGGTGGTGGAGGAAAATGAAATGGGTTTGCTAATGGAAAGCAAGGGGGGAAAGAAAACAACAGGTGCAGGAGTAGAATGGGCGCACCTGCTAAGGAGATAATGGCAGAAATGGTGGAATTATATAGTGGGTGACCACAAAATTATGCGCGTGAACGCGTTAAAGGACAACCAGACAGACAAACAAGGCAGGGGAAGGGGGTGGGGTGGGAGTTGGAGTTTTTTGACTTTTTTTTTTTTTCTTTGTAAACTTTCACAATAACGAGAATTACGGAGATAACTCTCCCTCATAAGATTAGTTGTCTTTCTTTTGAAGGAGCAGTTACTATCAATTGAGTCGAGTATTAAAAGGTTAAAAATGATTAAAAATCATGTGGTGCTATACAGATACACGTTACGTTACATAGTTATATAGTGCCGTAACATATAGTGTTAGAAAGGAACTAATTAAACAGTAGGTGAGTGTGTGTGTAGCTTTGAAATGGTATGGCGACATTTTATTTTAGTTGTCCATTCGGGTTTAGGTTGATTAATGTCAATGTAATTGTGTCATTTAGGTATTAAATTAAGGAAATGTTGGGGTTAGAAGTTGGATTTTGAGGGGCCTTGTGACATATTGAACCTATTGGAGTATAATCTAAGTCTAATTATTATCAATTTAGTCATTTTCTAGTATAGTTTATTACCCAAGTTTTGTCAACTAGTTACTTGTTTAAGAATTTTAGAGATAATTAAACGTCACAAAATCATGATGTTTATAGACATGGTCTCTAGATATATTGAGTAAAATTAATGTGGTATATTTCTTGTCTAATTTATTTATTTTTTACAAGTTATTGGTTTATGGTATAAGATTAACGTCGCTTTCATGATTAAGCAAGTTCCATTAGCTATGATTCGTATTATAAAAAGTTCGTGGTCCTTTTTAATTTTCCTTCGTTTCATGTAATCTTTTATATAAGACGCTTTTTATAGCATATTGCATCTTACATTCTACAATTTTCTTTTCGTCTCATTTCTTACTTGTGAAAGTTATGATTAATGGAGGCATATTCTTAACTTGTATTCTACTACATTTTAATGTGCAAGTACCAAAAATAAAATAAAAATAATAATAATGTGAAAGAAATTCTATGAAATCCATAATTAAGTAATGAAGTTCGACTTCATAAACAGTGTTTTTCTTACAATTTTGAACTCGAGATGCATTAAAATTCAATCAAAATGTTGCCTGATTTTAATGAATTCTACGGAAATCTACAACATCTAGAACTATATCGAAATTTGAATCATCAAAGTCCAAAAGTAGAAATAACTAGCGCAAAGTTGATTAAAATTTTTGGCTTATTGAGAAAGTTGTGGCGGTGCAACAGCTGATTCTTTTATTAAATTCCTTATTTGATTTCTGCTTATTTTCTCACTCTACTTTCTGCTTATTCTCTTTCTACATGTGCTTTGCCAGCCCGATTTATGCCTGTGCACTTATTATGGTTCTCCATCTTTTGGGGTTAAAGTCATTGGCAATCCCATGACTTCTTCATTTCAACCTTGCCCCATCTTCACATATTATGATTTTCATGCAATGTAAATAAATGCATCGATACACTTTACACCGGAGCAGGTGACATCAGGTTCAACGTAACTCAATCAGATTAAGACGTATCGATGCACTTTGTTCATCTAGCCGACAATCTAAGAGCACGGAAATGGATGATTTTTATTGTTTAAATGCGAAATTTCTACCATCTTTGATTTTGCGTATTTTTCCCCTTTTTTAATTATTAGACGACTTTCATGTCTTCTAGAGAGGTGGATTATATTATTTAATATACAGACTTTAATATATGTATGTATGTATGTATGTATGTATGTATGTATGTATGTATGTATGTATGTATGTATGTATGTATGTATGTATGTATATGAGATTAAAATAGAATAGCTTATCTAACAAATAAAGAATATGAAATCAATATGAGTATTAACTTGAAAGTAAAGTATTACGCACCCAAGTGAACACCATTCATTTCAATAATCAATAGCTCAGTGTATATGTATGTATTTGTGTGTGTATATATACTTTCAAAGACATTAATTATTACAAATAATTATTGTAATATAAATTTAAATCATAATAAATTATCAAAGGTGGAATCATATGACATATAGGATCATGACTTTTACTACGTGTCGGCTTTGCAGATTTTTAACAATTTTATTTTATTTATCATGTTTATTCTTTACTTTACTCTTGGACTAAAAAAATTTTGAGAGGATCTTTCAAAAAAAAAATAAATAAATAAAATTTTGAGAGGACAAAAAGTAAAAGAAAAAGGAACAGGCTATTTTTATTTTATTTCATATTTTTAGCTCAGAGAATTGAGGTGAAGATTGGGAACACACAACCATTTTTCTTTTTAACATTTTTATATGGACAAACTATATTCACGTTATATTTTTTACATTGAAATGATGGTACTTAATATATATAGTCATTCTTGCTATTTGTAGGCAATTATTTAGGTCATTTTTTATAAAATAAGGTAAATTTACAATCTTATCTTTAAATTCTTTTCCCTAATTATAAAATATACAAAGTAAGGTTCTGAATTTACTCCTATTTCGTGAAAGATTACTTCAATAATTACTTATAAAAATAGGAATTGGCAGCACAGCAAGAAATACACCAGCATACCTTAAGGCCCAAACAAAAGGCAGCTTCAAAGAGATTAGAGATAAGCTTATGGATCAGAGTGATAAATAAATTGACAGAAATAGCACTAACTTAACCATGAATCTTATTTTTTGTGACTTCAAAGTTCAAATTAACATTTCCTCTCTTAACGTGAATCCCCTTACATTTGAATGCGTAAACACAAACTTTCCCTTTGCAAATGGGGTCGAGAAAAAGTCATAATTATACCAATCGACTGGTCATAGTTGAACACATCCTATATATTTAAATGTTGTCATGTTAACTGAGCTAAGATATACACAAATAAAAGGTCCACTATATATGCTATTGGTTGATTGAAATATCTAACAATAGAGGGAGACGTGACAGTGATAGGAATCGGTTGATACAATAATATGCCAATTGACTATCTTTTCCCCTCAAATAACATAAAAATATTAAGTAGCAAAGAAAATGTCAAGGTACATTATCGACTAGAGGAAGAGAAGACATTTTATTATATACATAATTACTCTCATGCAACTCAATTTCTTCCCCATGCCTTTCCTTGCACTGAAAGTAAAAGACTGAGTACACAACAAACGTCAAAATCTTCAGCAAACACGAAATATTCCCCAGAAACAACCCGGAAATTGTTAGACTTGACTCCCATTTATTAACTTGATTCATCTTGGAGTATCCTAAATAAACACCCAAAACCAGTAGATTAAAGAAAATGTTCAAAACAAAACCATTTAATCTGTTTCCCTTAACAATTTTGGCAGATTTTCCCAATGCTTGAATCCCATAAATTTCTTCTTCGTTTACAGTAATGACCAGAGCTGTAATCCATCCTACGGATATATAGAGATAGAAAATGTAAGCAAGAATTCCAAGAAAAATGGCAGTTCCAAGAGTGGAAAAGAGATTTGAAGAACTGAGAAGGGGAGTGCCCAGAAACAAGACAGAGTAAATATAACCCACAACAAGAATTGTTGTGTAAAAACCAGTGATGAATATTCTTGGAGATTTTCTCATGAACTTTAAGGATAATTCCTTTAGGGTTAAGGTTTTGGAATTGTAAGACATGGATGGAATGAAGATCGTAGTGATGGTCGTCGAGAAAACATAGATGAAGAAGTATGCAAGAACAAATGCAGTATAAGTTGTTAGGACAAGTGGGAAGTTGTTTCCCATTTCCTTAAGTTTCGAGGCAAATTCAGCGCTGTTAGAACTGGTCATTGGGAATAAGGATTCTTTGGCAAGCATGTCTCTCATTAAGGAAAATGATGAGTCGAAGTTGCAAATCAAGAATAAAATTGAGGAGAGAAGAAGGGAAAATAGGGTTATTGAAAACATCAGTTTTCCATATCGGGGAAGAAGTTTTAGGGTTTCTTTTAGAGTAATCAGAAACCATATATTGAGGGAACTCCATGGCTGCCGCTGCAGAGTAGTTTATAAGAGGTTGAAAATTGAAGTATCCGTGATTTGTTGTAAGGAAAGGGATGAAGTGTATGTATGATCAGGATTTGTTGCCTTTTGATTTGGTTCATTTTCAAATGAAAATTTTAGAATTGGTATATTTGTGTGCTAAGTCAATAATGCCAACGAAAGAAGAGAAACAATATATATATATTGGACTAATATTAAGTCAAAATAGAAGAAAAAAATGACCAACATATAGCTTATGATTCAAGTGAATGAGACACATATATATACGAGAATTAATATATACTTTTACTATATAGTTAGCGTATTATTCAGTCAGCTGACTAATATAAAAAACATATATGCATATACATTTTCTCTATTTATTGCCATACATGTCAATTTGCTAGGGTAATAATGTGCCGGCGGCAATTTTAGCTTCAAGAAATTAAAATTTCTCCCTGATCTAGACATTGTATTTTCTAGCAAATGTCTGGAATTGAAGATATATTTGAACATTAATGTGTAATCCATCAGTTTGTTATTTTGTTCATATATAATATAACAAGATAATTTTATTATAATGTAGTAAACAAGACAAATTAATGGTACAACTTAAAACACTTCATCAAATATTTGATAATTGAAACTTAACTAGAAGCACACAATTAGTCACTTCCAAGTACAATATATTGGAGACTTGGTTTTTTATTTTATCCTTATTCATATATTAATTTTTTTATATATAGTTAAGATTACATGCAATAATATTAATTACTTTCAATCTCCTCCACCTCCGTAACCTGATCCATGGCCACCACCTTCACCATATCCGCTCCCATTTCCATTCCCACCACCACCTCCACCACCACCGCCGCCGCCTCCACCACCACCGCCACCTCCTCTGTGACCACCACCGGATCCCGAACCAGCACGCGATCCAGCATAGGAGCCAGCCGATGAGCCCGCTTCGGAGCCTGCACCACCACCACCACCAGCAGCAGAACTGCTAGAGCTGGAACTAGAACTTGAGCTAGAGCTTGAACTTGAACCGGTGGAGCCCGAACCAGCCCCGGCTCCCGAACCACTACCACCACCACCCAAACCAATCCCAATGCCAGCTCCCACCCCAATCCCAATCCCACCCAAGTCCAAACCCAGGTCTTTTCTTGCAACCCTACTTTCAGAAACCATTGCAAGAGTCGACAGAAGCAAGAAAAGAAGTTCAAATGGCAAGTACTTCGCCATCCTCAAAGCCTTACCAATTAAGAAGGCCTTATTTCATAACAGCTTAAACAAGATTTCTAACAGAGTTTTCTTGGAGTTTTTGGGTGTTCAGATAGTGAAATGTAGACCCTATTTATAGATGTAATAATGACCAGTTTTTGGTACGTAAATGTTGCCAAAAATGAGAATTTCGGAAGTGGGGAACAGAACACCGCGTATGGACGAAAAAAGTTGGAAGGCATGCGGTGGAAAGTCTGCTGGAATCCTCAATTGTGATGATAGCCATGTTATTATGAGATAGTGCCGACCCACGATTCCACTAACGGAATGGAGTTTGATTGCTTAGAGTTTTGATAATATTATTTTGATTGCAATTGCAAATTAAAGAGCTCATGAATGTGCCGTAATTAAAGAGCACATGAATGCGCCGTAATTAATTTTTTGTTATAAAACTGTTTATGGATATATCCAACGTGTTACAATACTGTGCGCTCATAAAAATATTAATTACAGAAGTTTCTCGATTGAATGGTGGTGTCTAAATTGGTATATTGAATTAAATATATAATAAGTAACAAAGTGTGACTGCGTAAGACACATGTCATTAAGGAATTAGCAAAACATGGGAGTATATTATCAAAATGCATACCAAGCTAAGCTAGCTGGTTTCTCGACTACATATCGAGTAATTAGGTATGATTATATGAAACTGATCAAGACATTGCTAAGAATTTCGTCTCATCATAATTGATTATGTTATTTGCAAACACATAATGCTATATATTTATCTAAATTGAAGACCGACCTCTCATTTGGTAATATAAATTTCTTATTGGATATCGAATATATGTGAATTTCTATTAGCATGCAATGGCATGGGACGGGTTCAGGTTTTGTATTATGCCTTCAACACGCACCTCATTGCCCGCATGAATCGGATCAGGGATTAAAAAAATTACTTGTTACCTGTCCTGTTAAGAATTTTTTCACATAATAAAATTCAAAATTACAAAATACTTTAAAATGCATCATATATAACAATAATATAATAACTTGTAATAACAAAATTATACACAAATATTCATGGAATACTCTTAAGTACAAGAATTAAAAATTCAAATGTTCAAGTATTACAAATATAATGAAGTAATTAAATTAAATCTAACCTAGTGAACAATTTTCATAAAATTAATTAGAAGGTGTGTGCAAAGTGGTGGGTGCTAGGTATGAATTTCAACTAACCCATCTTATATTCAATTCTTGCTAGTGACAAAAAAGAAAAAAAAATTGTCAATGAGGCGGGTTGGTTTGGGTCGTGCAATAGCTATCCCTAACAATCAGGATGGACACTTGTGCCCCGTCTCCTGCCCCATTATTTAAAGGGATTGGTATTATTCGACCCATTCAGGTCGGGCCCGCACATATCGGCAGGTTGGATACAAATTGTCATCCCTAATTTCTACATATATTTATATATATATGATTAATTACATACACTCATAGATTTCAATGTAAAAAATGCTAATTAAATTGGGGATCACTCTTTAATTTAGATAATAAAGAGCATTAATCATTGATTGGATGGGGAGGTGAGATATATACACACATAACTTGGTAATCAATTTCTGTAAGCCTAAATAGTAGCAAATTACGAGAGAGAACTGATCGATTTTTGCTTTCAGAAATTATTTATGCGAATTTGTGTTTTAAATTAAATACATATATAATAATATAATGAAATTTTGAGTTTATCTCTTAGAAAAGTTCACCATGCGTTTGCGGCAACAGAAATCGCAATCATTGTGGCATGCATGATATATATGTCTCATATAAATATTAATAAAAAAAGAAAAAAAAAGTTAAATCTTCTCTTTTAATTAATCGACCCTCGACGAATGAAATTTATAAGATTTGATCTATTATATATATGACATAAAAATCCAACACTTTCACTTGATAACTTTAATGGTGCATACATTTTAACTAAAAAACACGCAAGTGATTTTATTACTGATGATGGCTCAATAAGTACATGCACGAGAATCGGTACCAGTAGATATATATATATATATATATGACCCAATTTATTTAGATAGGAGAAGATGGAAGTTTAAGTACAGCTACAATTCATATATTAATTAATGCATGGCTTTCACTTGATACCAGCTCGCATTTTCCGTTATTGGCAAACTATATATTAAACCTTAATGGCCGCCACCTGACCCAGATCTAGCCCGAGAACCGGCAGAGGACCCGGCTTCAGAGCCTGCCTCTGATCCAGACCCTGATCCCGAGCTCGACCCTGCCCTAGAACCAGCATAGGATCCGGCTTCAGAGCCTGCTTCCGAACCCGACCCAGAACCACCCCTTGATCTTGACGACGATGCAGAACTTGACGATGAGCTTGAACTGGAACTGGATCCTGCCAAACCCGATCCTGACCCCGAACCGGACCCAGAACCAGCTCCAGCGCCACCTCCACCCAAGCCTATTCCGACACCAACGCCAGCACCAGCACCAACTCCAACTCCCAAATCACCAAGGTTCACTCCCAATTCCTTCCTCGCTACAGGCCGACACTCGGAGATAATAGCCGAGCTAGCAAGAAGAAGGAAGGAAGCCAAAGCTAGAGATTTCGCACCTCCCATCCGGCCCGAGAAGGAAACAAATATCAGTGCAATGCTGCTTTGTACGTATCAAGTGATTGTGTAAATGAGGAATTGGGTTGATTATTTGATAGAGAGAAATGGCAATGGAGATTTAGGGTATTTATATGAGATTGTTACCGTGTAATGCATGAAACGTGTCCATGCAAAGATGGAAGTGGAGAAATTATATAATAATAGTAATCTTGAGACGGAAATAAGTGGAAATGGCATAATCTGTGGATGAAATGACTTAAGTTTCTAGGGTTTGCCAAGCGTCTGATTCCACTGATATATATGATAGTGGAGGATTCTTCAGTACATTGACTTTACTCATGTATATCACCAACTCATAATTAAATTATTAGTTCTTTCAAAATAATAATAATAATAATATATAATTACATTATCAGTAAATTAAATGATTTATTGCAGCCAGCGGGTGAAAGACTGTCTGTGCCTCCATTAACAAGTAAGAATTAGGCCAATGATGCCTAGCTCATTTGGTTAATTAGGGGTTAGATTGAGGTATTGAGATGTAGAAGTCTCAGGTTCAATTTCCCAATATGGGATATTTTCTATATTTTATGTAATATATATTCCCACTCTATATGGGTTTGTTTTATTAATTTTCTTGATGCTGTGTTTTAGTAGAATAAATATCTATGTGCATTTGTACTGTTAATGTAGATTTGTAATTGCAATTCAAGAAATAATAATAATAAGAATTAGTTATTGTCTGTGCATCTAGACACGCTATATAGCTCTCACGGTTCGGTGTTCAGGTTGACATGTATGGATATATTGTTTCAAGAATTTTTTCCAAAGACTTTTGGAAAGTTTTGTTAGCCATATGGCATGCATAGATATATATCACGTGGATTTGAAATGCATATTGCTTGGATTTCAAATATACATGGTTATATATCTATGCATGTCACATAGATAGGAAGTTTTTTAATAAAACTTTTGAGAAGTTTTTAAAAAAATTTCATCGTTTCGATTTATGAAAAGATTAAATTAATGTGTTGTAATTTAATTTGAGACTAAATTGATTGGAGAAATTTATCAAAAATATAACAAACGCAACATCCCATTCATACCGCTTTCTTTCTGTCTGTCTAATTTTCTTCTATCAACGGCCGGCAATACCATTAATCACAGTTGCCTATTTTCACTTACAATAGTGTGCAATTCAACTAGAAAAACCAACACGAGACACCCAACGGCCAAAGGCGCGCAACTTCTCTTTTGCCCATATCTCTCTCCCTCTCTCTCTCACAGACGATATCCTAAGCTTCTCTTTCTCTCTGCTTGTGCTACACATAAAGAAATTATATTGATGCCTAAAAAACTAACTAATTTCCTAATTAAATTTTTTGTTCCGTCCCAAAATATTTTAATTAGGCACATTTTCTTTCAATTTTGCCAATTAACTTTGAACCAGTCAATCCCCATGGCTGGCTGGGGCCTACAGTAACAGTGCTAGTGTGC
Organism: Nyctanthes arbor-tristis; assembly: GCA_963692815.1. Lineage (NCBI taxonomy): Eukaryota > Viridiplantae > Streptophyta > Magnoliopsida > Lamiales > Oleaceae > Nyctanthes > Nyctanthes arbor-tristis. Next base: position 65,940 of record CAVNYN010269906.1, read on the forward strand.
TATCTCCCTCTGCCAATCGAGTCGCCAGAGCCCACAGCAACTGAACTACTGAACAAGGGCTGAAAGGGTAAAGCAGGTAAGTGATGGATTTTTTTTTAAAGGTTTACACTCTTAAGTTCTCCGGTATCTAGTTTCAATTGGAAATTTGGAATTGGATGTTTTTATTGATATGTTAAATGATTATTGATTAGTGATTAGTCTTTGTAAAGTGATCATGATGTGTTAAATATCAATATTCAATGACTTGAGACTTGGGAGAGTTGTGAATTATGATTCAACTAGGTTAATAATTAAACATGTGAAGAAGGCTTATTTTAAAAAGAGATTGTCAATGATAAAAGGTTTTATTTAATGCCCTAAATAAAACCTATATAAAATGCGCTTTGTTGATAATATAGTAATATTTTGGAATTTGTTTTTTCTTCTTTTTACATTTAATGTATGGTATATTATATTGGTTTTGCATTTTATATAGGTTTTATTTAATGTTTACTATATTTTCACCAGTGCGTTGCACGGAAATAAATCATCTCAGATTATATATATAAATCTAAATACGAAAACTTCAATAATTTTCTATTATCCATGAATCATAATCTAACGAACCCATTATATTGAACTTAATGTTGCGATCACTTTGCTAATATGCTATTATCGTTATAAATGATAATTAGTTTGTTAAGACCCTCGTGGTATGTTAAATTTTCACACTCTTGATCAAGAAATTTTCCACGCCTACAATCTCTTTATATACTCAAAAATAAATACAATCAATTATTTTTACTTTGAAATAATCATATATAATTAAATTTAGATTTATAACCAATATCTAATTTAAAAAAAAATTAAACTAATATTATTGCAACTTGTCATTTTTTTAATAAATTAAAATACCTTATTGTACATATTATTTTCTTTTATTATGTATGATTAATTAATGAATATACATTCTTTCCTTTTTCTTTCTTTTTTTTTTAAAAAGATAAAAAGATTTAACACAAAGGCATGTGAGGTAGGAAAGTAAATAGTCAAATAAAGATATTATTATAAATGCAAAGGTATTGGATTTTTTACAAATTAATTAATCTACATCTGAGTTCTGTAACATAAATGTAATTAAAAAAAAGGATAAAACCATTATAATAAAAAGAAGAAAAAATATAAGAGGCAAAAATGGGTGAGATAAAGTTGATAAAAATAACCCCTACTCACTTACATCATTGTGAAATTCAAATCAACAAAAATACCATCCATTAGAGAAATAAATAGGTGTAAAATATATTATAATAAAAACTACAAATACACACAACTACAACTATTACAAGAAAACTAATGTGTAGACTCTTATTAATTACCCTAAGTTCAAAACACATCCTAACTACGAAAAATAGAAAAAAGGGGACAATTACAATTTTCTTTCAAAATGTAATAACCACAGTATATATAATATATATTGTAAAGTTTATTTTGGAGAGAACACATTATCCACCAAATACAGTTGAAGTCTTAGCTCTGATACAACCCTGCAATCACATTGAAAGCATTATTTAACTCAATACAATCTATTCATCCAATCAAGTAATAAGAGTATAAGACATGCATCCCAAAAAAAGGAAAAAAAAAACAAATTTCAACACTTATATGCACATATAAAAGAAAATAAAAAAACTTTAGAAATATTGAAAAATATACAACTACATAAGGGTACCCATAAGAGCATCAAGTTCCATCCGACCACTAAGTTACACAGATAATTTTCACACCTATGTGTAGATTATAATACATAATAAGAACTCAAATAAAATAAAGAAAAAATAATTTAAACAATTAATATATATCAAACTCATTTAACTAAAATATAAGAATAACATAATAAATGTGTAACATAAAAGAGACATATGATATATATCTAAAACGAGTTAAAAAAGAGAATATATTTAACAATTCCATTAAAAAATTTATTTAAACACCAAAAAACACATTAAAAATATAAGATATATTATAATTTACAAAAACAAATAAAATCATTATTAACATTCAAAAACCCAAAGTCGCTTGGATAATTTGTTAACATCGAAATACCTAATTTGAAACTTAACAAAATCTAAATGAAAACTATAATTTGTTGTTATAATTTGTTATCTAAGTGAAATTTAATAAGGTTATGTTAACCAAATAATAATATAAATTTGTTAATATCATGTTAAGATAACTATAATTTACAGTAAATTTTAACTCGATTGTCATCGTTAATACAAATAGATATAATTTTATTTTTTTACACTAATTTAGATAAATGATATTGTACGAAATAATTAATAGTTGAGCTATATAATATACTCTAAAAATATTTTTTTTCTAAAATCAAGAAAGCCAGACAACATAAAAATCATATAGATTAATAATACATAAAAGTAATCATAGGTTTTTTTTAAGGAAGGTTACCTATAATTATTAATATTCGTGCCAGGAAAAATTATGAAAAAGGTACAATTATAATTTTCAGTTGACTTAAACTAAAAATATATAATTATAAACTATGAATTTTGAGGATATATGGACACTTATTGTAATATCCTACAAATATTTAACAATAAATATTACATGATAATTATTTTACCAATGATTGGGACAAATACTTGAATTGTTCTTTATTTGTGCCCCAATATTGATAATTCAGGGTCGGCTAAATCATTCCCCACATATTGTTAAATTTGCGAATACATAATACATGTGATATTTTGTCTTGCCAAGTGTCAAAGATAGGCTAGTTTTATAAGTAAACAAATTACTAATATTACGAGCATATTTGTAAATAATAAATAAGTTATTTTTTGCTAAATAATAAAGCATGTGCTACTTTTGTAATCAATAGACAATGCTAGTCTTGCCAAGTGTCCACACATGCCATTTTGATAATTAACTAATTACTAATATAGCCCAGTGTCTAGGACACTTGTTAGTCTTGTAAACCATGGATTTCAAATGACATTCAAAGATAATTAAATCTAAGCTCTATAAAAAGGCAATTGAACCAATGGCTCTTCACACCTCCACGACGCTTTACCCTATAAATATATATTGTTACTTATTTATAGTATAAAATCCTAGTATTTAATTGGAGAAACAAGAAAGGAGATTATTTCAAAAATAAAGGAAGATCATTGAGTAGGGAAGATAAAATTAAAAAGGTGAGTACTGGTACTTTGATTCTCTTTTAATCATGTATATAGTTTTAATAAGATAAGTGTGTATTTGATTGATAATTTTCATGAGACAAACATGGATTTTGATGCATTGTTATGGAAAGAAAGATTGGTTTATTATATCTATATCGCTAGTTAATACTCTACCCGTTCTGAATTGCTCTGTGGAATGTGGAACATGACCTTGCTGTGTGGTCTTGGTCATTTTAGCTATGTGGTAATCATGTGGCCTTGCTGTGTGGTCTTGGCCAATCTGAATCCTTGTGGCCTTGTTGTGTGGTCTTAGCTAATCATGTGCACACCACGAGTAGTAGTTTAACTAGTGATAGGGCCCTTTCGTACGTTTAAAGGCTTTGTGCGTCCGAAGATTTTCTTGAAAGTACATTTTTCTTAAATGAAAGATGAATCAAGGTATTTTGTTACTCACTGAGTACGTTGTACTCATACATCTATTTTCTATCATTTTGTAGATGGTCGGAGGTGATATATTGGTCAAGCAAGCTAAGAATCAAAGTATGCCCGCGGATAGAAGAGGATTTTGCATCTAGAAGGAAATCTATATTTTGGAGTTACAAGATATAATTTTAGCTATAAATATATATCCAAACCTATATACGAGTCTAGTATGTTTTTTATAAATAAGTATGCATGTGTAAAAGTTTGGTTTTCCCATAGTTTGGTTTGATAATAAATGAAATACTTACCAACATAATTTGTTGAGTTATTTGATATTTTCTAAGTCTAAATGAAGTTGTACAAAGTAGTTGTTTTGTAAGTCCCGCCCTCTCAAATTGCACAAAAACGAAATTAAACTCAAAAATTTCCGTTCTCGAATATAAATGATAATAATAAGTAGTAAATTTGAGGGGGCGTGGCACTTATCCATTAGTTAGTTTGTTATTATTACTTGTTATTATAATTTGTTATCTAAGTGAAATTTTATAAGGTTGTATTAAACAAATAATAATGTAAATTTGTTATTATCATGTTAAGACAACTATAATTTACAGCAAATTTTAACTCGATTGTTATCGTTAATACAAATATATATAATTTTATTTTTTACACTAATTTAAATAAATGATATTATACGAAATAATTAATAGTTGAGCTATATAATATAGTCTAAAAATATTTTTTTATCTGAAATCAGGAAAGCCAGACAACATAAAAATTATATAAATTAATAATACATAAAAGTAATTATATGTTTTTTAAGGAAGGTTACTTATAATTATTAATATTCATACCAGGAAAATTAAGAAAAATGTATAATTATAATTTTCAGTTAACTTAAACTAAAAATATATGTTTAATTTATATTCATTACAAACTATGAATTTTGAAGATATATATGGACACTTATCCATTAGTCAGTTAATTAGATAATTAAATTTATCTATAATTTAAAAAATTAAATGATGATAATTATATATTAGTTATTAAATGGATGAGGAATAGGAGAATAAAAAAATTAAAAAATTTAAAAATTCATAAGACTGCCGGAGTTGCTGCAATATAATATAAAATATTGAAAAATACCCGATAACAAACTTTTGGAGGGAAAACTGCGGTACAAAAGTACCGCATAATAATTTTGGAGGGAAAACTACGGTATAAAAATACCACATAATAATTTCCTTTAATTAATATATATATATAGATTTTATAGAGGTTATCTCGGGCTCTAGAAATCACAGAGTCGACCCTAGCTAGGGGCCTACCCCATGGCCGGTCCTGGATAGACCCACCTAAAAAGTATTACAAGGCTAGAAAATACAAATGAGATGTTTAGTTCGACTTTGGAACTTTCCTTAAGTAATAATTTGTGTACGTAAAGAAAATTATATAAATAATCATACATAGAAAATAAGTTAAACATTTTTTTAAACAATAAGTTGTTTTTTTTTTTTTTTGGGGGGGTAGTTTTTATACAATAAGTTGAACATTTTAGAACATTACTTTGGGAGGAGTTGATTTTTCTTTCCTTTTCTTTTCTATCTTTTTTTTTTTTTTTTGTAGATTGGGAAGTATTAACAATAATAATAATGAAATGTTAATTAAAAATTAAATTTCTCATCTTTCCTCTCGTCACAATAGCAAAGAGCCGAAGGAGCTTTACCGGTGCCGTCTTCAGCTGAATCAAAGATTCTCTCATCGATCCCATCCCCAATGGCTGAGGTAAATCCCTGCATCTATTTTTTTTTTCTTTTTACCCTCCGGTGCAGTGAGTTTCGCTTTAAAATTATGGGCGTACAATTTTCCCAGATTTGTTATGCAACTTTATCGTTTATGTACAATTGTGGATGTTTTGTCCTGCCCATTTGTTGGACTCTTTGATTCGGGCATTTCTGTTAGTTTTCGTGTACTAGGCGTAGTGAACTTATCAATTTTGTGCATTTTCATTTGACGATGTAAAAATTGTCTTTGATTTAGGGTTAGATAGCATGTGAGACGTAATAATCGTGTTATTTATTTTGACTTTAGAATTAATGGGATAGATTAAAAAGAATTTGCTGATTTGTTCTCAAATGAGTTTATTTGGTTTTCATTCTGTTTTGACTTCCTGATTCAGATTGAACTGAAAACCGCCCCAGCTGATTTTCGATTTCCAACTACCAATCAAACAAGACACTGTTTCACCCGATACATTGAATTTCACAGGTAAAATGTAGTCTTTTCTCTCCGCAGGCTGCTGAGGCGAAAAGGTTGTTGATTATTTGAAATTCTGACTTCAATTAATTGATTACGTTATTTTCTCACTGCAATATACCATTATGTGAATCAGATAAAAGCTAAAGTGGTTATAGGAGAATGGGAGTACAGTATATTGGTGTGTGAATGATTTTATGTTTTCCTAAATTTTTAGTTCATGTTCGTCCAATTATAATTGTGACTTCCACCCCTCTGGTACTTATCAGTCTAAGCTGTTTGGTTTTGGTGGATAATTTATTCAATTTGGGAAAACTATTAAGTAAGAACGTATCTTGATGCACAAATTGCACCATTACTTGTGACTTGTGAGGTATGGTCATGAAGATATGAAGCTATACTTGTGAGTTGTGAAGTATGGTCGTAGAGACATGAAACTATCTTGTATTTTTGTCTTGTATAATCATTATAGGATGCCGACCATGAGTTGTTAATTTACTACTGAGATTTCTATTGAACAATTTTCTCTCAATGAATTGACCAATTCAATTTTTTGTCAGATGTGTAGCTGCTAAGGGTGAAGAATCTGGGGATTGTGAAAAGAGAGCCAAGTACTATCGTTCCCTTTGCCCAGGCGAATGGGTAAGTTGATATTCTCATAACTCCGGCTCAAAACTTCAATATCCGGGTTCTAAGGTATATTTTTGTTTGTATGTGTGATATCTGGTATTTATGAGTTCATGTAGTTAATTAAGTTACTGGCTAAGAAAGAATATGTACAGATATTTATGACTTTCAAAATTTACGGTAATGAAGTTGTAAAAAATAACTACCATTGTTGGTTGATTAATCCCATAACTGGATGAGAAAATAGTGAGTGAAGATTAGAACTTAGAAGATGGAATCAGATTCAGGTCTATGCTTTTTAAATTCTAATAGATAATCTATTCAACTGGAGGCTGGCATTACTGACATCCTTAATCGGTTCCCATGCAATCTATCTTCTATTGTCAATAGCTTACATTCTGTGTCCATTGTGTGCCCACTGCCCAGTGAGTAGTGCCCTAACCTACAAAAAAAATTTTAGGTTTCTCGAACTTTGTTTGACTATTCTTGTTCCTGAACCTCATTTGTTTTCACAGGTTGAGAGGTGGAATGAGCAGAGGGAAAATGGAACATTCGCTGGGCCTCTCTAATTGAACGGTGTTAGGAATCAAGATTCAAGCCTGACTACTCGGTTTTCACATATCTTCCATTTTGACACCAGTCATCTGGTTTTCCGTTTTAAGATTTATAGTTTAATAATGCTTTTTGGCAAATTTCTTATTGTTAATTCTAATGCTTTGTCATTGCATTTGAACAAGTTGCAAGAGAAAAGCTGTTTGATGTTTCCTTTAAGTCCTTTTTACTGTTATTTTGTTGCCACTGAATGGTAATGAATATCTTTTTTATTTTTTGGGAAGGGAAATAAACAGTAGGATACAATCAATTCTGTGATGTGCCACTGGTGACGATATTGCAAAGAACGCTGAACTATTAGCTACTTATTTGTCTCTTTAGGGGCGGGGGCGTGGGCGTGGGTGGGGGTGGGGGTGGGTGTCGCGTGCGCACACACACACAAGGCTGGCATGCCAAATTATGAACTAAAGAAACAATGTGCATAAGATGTCCGTCAAGCTCCGGATTATTCAACCCCTCAATCGCTATAATAAGAAGCAGTGTTGGCCTCCTGAATTTGCAAGTTCGTCTCTGGTAAGAGCAACTGTAGACTGTAACAAAGTGCAAAGGCTTCCGCGGCTTCCACTGCAAATCGACCCATTATTCACGCAAAAGTGGCGCCGATAACCATCCCTTCTCCATCCCAGACAAACGGGAGGCTATTGCTGATTTCAGCCATTTGTTTAAATTTGATCGACACTTATATTACAGAGAAGAGGAAGAAAAACAAGCTAGCGTCGTTTAAAAAAAAAAAAGAAAAGAAAAAGAATATTGTAGGTCCCATTTGGACCAGTTTGTTATTCATAAATACGTTCGTACAACTAATTCCATGTGTGAATGTGGTTTGAACAACTGTCATGATTGTTAGATACTTATGTTTTGGATATGAGGTCCCGAGTACGAATCACACCTATCTCTCCTTGAGGTCCCGGTTCTAAATTGCGCATACCCTTTCCTATCTCCCTAGCTGTAATTTTCTTGGGAATTCTAAGCACCCTCTTGTCACACGGCAGGAAGTTTGCCTTTCAAAAGTTGAGGGGGGCTGGGCTTTTGGGATATTAAACGCTGGAATACATCTCTTTTAACCAAATCACTTTGGAACATTCACAATAATAGATATATTGTGGGTTTATTGGGTGCATCATGTATACCTCCTGTTAAGATCGATTTGGACACGGTCCCTAAGAAGAGAGGACTCAGCACTATCGAAAAGACTCATTGAAATTAGGGACCTATTGTGCCGTAACGAATGATCAAGCAAGACTACCATTCAAGAGCTCGTTGGCTAGGAAAAATTGGGTAGATTGCACATGCATACGGTCTACAATTATTTCCGTACGAAAGGGACCAAGTTATATTCGCCCTCAGTCATTTGAAGTTCTTGTATTACCCCCAAGCATGCCTTCATTTTTTGGTTATGTGCTAAATCCAAGCTACTCACTAAGAACTGAGTTGCGTGTATGGATATTTGCAGGGATTGCAATTTTTGTCAAGCACAATCTAAAACGCTTAAGCATATTTTCTTTCAGTGTACATTCAAATCTAACATTTGCAGATAGGTTAAAGTGTGGCTGGGCATTGGAAAATCTATGGCTACCATTACTAGTGCGTTGAAGTGGATGAAAAAAGAAGCACGAGACACATCATGCATAGCAAAGCTAAGAGGGTTGCACTAGCTTGGACCATCTACTATATTTGGACAGCACTGAATAAGCAAATATTTGAAGATCCAACCTGAAGTTAGAGGCATCATCCACAAAATTAAAACACATGTATACAAGATTATGTTCGCCTTGTATCTTAATATTTTATTTCAATTTGAGACGACTTTAGCATCAAGTCTTTAGTTTCTTTTGATCCCGGTATTCTAAACACCGTTATGATTGCCTCAGTATCCCCAGAGTCTATTGTTCTCACAGAATTTTGATCAATATATTTTCATTTACCTATAACAGAATTAAATTAAAAAATCAATAATAGGACCACATTCGCACTTTCCATTACCCTATTTTTTGTGATTAAAAGTTATTATTATTTTTATTACTATAGCTTATCATCCTATTATTATTCCCAAACAAATTGAATTTTAGATTGAAACTCCTGTCTTACTATTTACATAGGGAATTCTTTTTACAAAATAGGGTAAATTTTCTTTTTACAAAATAGGGTAAATTTTACCATCTTATCCTTAAATTATTTTTTCTTAATCACACAATAAAAATATAAGATAATAAAATTACCCTATCCCCTCCACGGCAAATCCACCCTATAATTTTCTTTAAAAAAAAAAAGGAAAGAAAATTACTTTATTTTGTAAATTTTCTTTTTATTTTTATTATATATATATATATATATAGAACTAACATAGGTAACGTGCTCGCTGCAATAAATAAATCTCAATAAATAAAATAGATTAGTAAAGAGAAGCGTTGCCCGTAAAAATTAATCAACTAATCATCGAACTAGTAAATACTAACATACTACCGCACCTTGGACTTCAGTACTTCACAAGCAACACATGTGATGCCAATACAATTATTGCACATAAAATAATCAAAGGTCCAAACAAAAAAATTGATAGCAAACACGTTTACAATATTGTGTATGCTTGTCAAATTAATTAATCAATCAACCAATTTTTACTAAAGCAAATAAGGTACCTATAAATCCGAAACAAAAACAAAATAAGCTGATCCCATCTGCCTTTTCACAAGCGCGAGTATACAAATTGGTAACAAATGTCTCAATTAAATAATAAATAAACTGGACCCCTTATATTTATTTGTCAATTTTCTATCTGTTTGAAGTATTGAATTTGATACTTTTAAAATAAAAAGAAGAAGTTTCAAAGTTGAAGTTTTTGTATTGAACAAGTGTTGTGGTACCATCACCAAATATGCGCGCAAAAACTCATTAGGCACGATGCACCCAGGCCTGGAGAGTTCGGTTTGATATTAGAGATGATAGTCTCGACTCGTTTACCTGTTCATAGTAAATACATAATAAATAAGAAAGAATAATAATTTGGAAATCAACTCTGATTTTATAATGAAATCAGGCAACCTACAAAAACCAATGAAGAGGGAGGATATGAGACCCTAGCAAAAAGGTGACTATGTAATTGGTTCATATAAAATGTCTAACTTTATTAGTTAAAATGATATACATGCAAAGAAGAGAGGAGAGTGTATACAACACGAAATTATTAAGGTTCTTTTTCTTTTCCTTTTTTTTTCTTTCTTTTTTGAATTGACCACACTGGAGCGGTGAGAATGTCATGTTCCAGCCCAACGGCCACCAGCGTGTCTATGTCCGTTTCATCCTATCCCATTGCTTGGAGCCTTCTCAATAGAGTTTACAATACAGCCTGGACATGATATAAACCCCTCATTGTACTCTTCGAGATCGAAATTCACAATCACACCCCTTTATCCAGTGCACTTTCTTGAATTCTTCAAAATTTTCTTTTAAAAAATCCCATAAATTCTTAATATTTTTGGGTTTTTGTTATTCACGGGTAAGTCCTGCAGCTTGCACAATCTGGCTTCGGTCTTCAATTGGGAAGTCTTTTATTAGATCCCACATTCTTGTCTCTTCAAACTTTGTGAGAAAAAATGGTCCGGGTGAGCAACAATCTGGTTGGGATCCTCAACTTCATCACACTTTTGCTGTCAATTCCGATAATAGCAGGCGGCATATGGCTCTCGAAACAAGCCAATACAGAGTGTGAGCGGTTTCTTGACAAGCCAGTAATAGCGTTAGGGGTCTTCATTCTGCTGGTGTCACTGGCAGGTTTAGTGGGTTCTTGTTGTAGGGTTTCATGCCTTTTGTGGGTCTATTTGGTGATCATGTTCTTGTTGATTCTTCTGTTGTTTTGCTTCACAATATTTGCATTTGTGGTGACAAATAAGGGTGCTGGGGAGGCCCTTTCTGACAGGGGTTATAACTAGTATAGATTGGGGGATTATTCAGGTTGGCTCCAGAAAAGGGTTAATAGTGACAAGAACTGGAACAAGATTAGAAGTTGTTTGCAGGATAGCAAGATTTGCCAGAGGCTTCTTGATGATGGATCCTCTACTAAAGTTGACGACTTTTACAAACAACACCAGTCTGCCCTTCAGGTATATGAATTTATAAATCAATCTGAAGTGTGAGATTTCCTCATAGTTTAGATCTGAGTTGTCAGATTGAACATTGTCAGATTTCTTCCTGTTTAGCATTGAACCAGTCGTAAAATTCTTGAAACTGCATTATTGATTTTTTCGAAATTGTAGTAAGTGACTATAATCTGATTATCCTTTTGATTCTCATCTTTTTTCTTGGAAACGAGATGGGAAATTGATAATTGGGTATATGAAAAGATGCCAATAAAATAAAAGTGAAAAAGTTCACACTGGTGTTCTGGAAACTTTCATCCGTACATGTTTTTTTTCCCACTGTTCTTAAAAAGTTAATTGACTTTAACCTAGTTGAACTATGGTTTGTCTGAAATGGTGCTTTTCTTTTGTGTAAAAGTGATGATGGTGCTTGTTGGAAGTTGGAACCAGTTTTCAGTTTCAAACTGTCACACTTATGTGCGTTAAAACATTTCTGTGATTGCATACTAAGTACTTCTTGTGAAGGAGGATGGCATGGTTTTCTTCAAATTATAGGTCAAGATTTGTTTCATTATGATCTAACTTCCCCTAAATTTAGGCACATAATTAAAATAGTTTCTGATTCTTGCCCACAAATTTCTTATTCTAATCGTGGGTGTGGTTTTAATTAACTCGATTATTTTTACTGTTTTCTTAGTCTGGCTGCTGTAAGCCGTCTGATAGATGCAACTTCCAGTACGTTAACCCGACTAACTGGACTCAGACTCCAACATCGACCTTGACTAATCCTGACTGCACTGCTTGGAGCAATGATCCGAACATTTTGTGCTACAACTGCCAATCATGCAAGGCAGGGCTGCTGGACAACATCAAGAGTGACTGGAAGAAGGTAGCTGTTCTTAATATCATTTTCCTCATCTTCCTCATTGTGGTTTACTCTGTTGGCTGCTGCGCATTCAGAAATAACCGAGAGGACAATGGATGGAAACGTTACCCTTAAATGTGTCGACTCTGGGTTTACTAGACAAATCCATGTCTACCGAGAGAGAGGCTTTTGAACTTTTCTGTCCATGTTATGCATTCTATCATGTGATACAGTGTTGTTTTATTAGATGTACAGATTGATGCTTTAAATCTTGGGGTTCAACTGCATAATCAGATTCATATTGATCTTATTAGGATCTGTTGTTATCTATTGGCTTATCGTTCATTTTTGTTTCTCCCGTCTTTCTTCTGCGCTTCTACACATTTGTTTTTGTATGCGGCAGGATCTTATGGCTGGTTTTTCTTTCACCTACCATGTTTTGTAGTATTGTCTTCGCCTAACACTTTGGTTTCTCTATGGTCCCAAGCACAGTGGGAATTTAAGTAGAAAACTAGTATTTTCTATGAAAAATTATTTAGTGGTTTTCTCTTTTATTGCCAGACCATTTGATGAAGATATGAAGATTATAAGCCACTTGTTTTGAAATGACGCCCCAGCATTCATTAATGATGGTCCGACCTACCAACTTCTTTTAGTAGGTGGGTTTTCTACATCAAAGTACTAGTGTTAAATCTCAGAAATGAAAATGTCCTCTCGGTCCTAAAAGCTTATCAGGGACACATGATCCTTAAAACTATATTTATTATATCAGATGTTATAGCAGAATAAGAATTTACAGGAACCATCACATTTAAACGGATTTAACGCACACATATACAAGATCTGAAGAACAAATATTTACGCATTACAGCATCATTTCCTGATATTGTAGCACATTAGAGTTCATAGGTAATAGGAAGACCTGTCCATAAAAGAAGCCTTCGAGGGCGATCCAAGAACCTCGCTTGCCATGCAGGTTCATCACTTTCATGAGTGAAACCACATTTCATGTACAAATTTTTTGCCGGTTCATTATCCACAGCCACATGAACGTATAAATCACTAATCCCTGATAAAATATGGGAACTCCGGTCACTGGGGTTGCTCAAGACATGATACATGAATGAAAGTCATTAAAGAAAAGAATCAAACTGTGTGCATATTAAGCATTCAATTTGTAGCAAGGAAATTCTAGTATCATTTTAGACAACTGTAGCTTTACCCCAGTCCTCAGCAACCATTTTTGCCTTAGCAATCAGCTCACACCCTACACCATGTCTCTGCAACTCCTTAGCTACACATACATTGCTAAGGTACGCCCTTGCAAAATCAGCTCCAATTCCCTGTCGATGGGTATTTTTTGAGTCATTAATTACCCTTCAACGATCCTCTGCTTTACATAAAACTTTATATGAGGAGAAAACTTCTTTACCGCTCTTTACCATGGATGGAACTGATATATCTAATAAAATACCTTTGGTTTGGCTCCAGTTATTTCATCCGGTAGGCTGATGCATTGATTCAGATCTAACGTCCCTACAACTACCCGATCTTCTCCATTATGTGGAAACTGCGAGATATTATAGTAACTAATCATTATTATTTAGATCGGAAGAGCGTCGTGTAGGATAATAATACGTGCATGAGCATTGATTGACATGTGAAAAACAAACCCCCTAAACTCAAAGACACAAATTCATTGATCATTTGAACAGATAGAGATCAGAGAGAACAACATTGGATATTTAATTAGTATCATAAGAAAAAATGCCATAGATAAAAATGACAGCAAAATTACCATATCATGATGCTGTTTAGGCTCTATGCATTCCAAGAGTCCAGTGTGTATCCAGAGCTCCCTTGTTGCGTATCAAATTTGCTTTGAATGTATGTTATAATATTTATTCATCATATTAATTAGGCAAAAGGGTACTATTCCAGCCATTTTTCGTACGTCTGTGTTCAGATTCATTTTGCCCAGTTATTGGACACAAGCAAGATGTACATATTTTAAGAACTATTATAACAGTCTCAAATGACAAAGTAAAGACATATACATTACCCGATAGTTGGAAATTGAAAGAGATTTTTGCCAGCGGCATAATACTTTGAGGTTTCCTTGCTTAGATGACAGGCATATTCTTTTGGCTTACGAAAGAAATTGAGTTCTTCTCGGTAAGCATTGGCAACATTACCTATGTGCGCACTTACATCTATAATTATTTTCAAGACAGTTTGTGTTATTCTTTTGACTTTGGTAATTCGGTTTTTGGATGCGAATACTGTACTATCGAAATCCTTTCCCAAAATTTTAATTACATTGAGGGTGATGATTCAATATTTAGCTGCAGTGCCAGTGATGATGAGAAGATCGATTCATATTATGGAAAGAATGTGTAGTTTCGTGGCGAAGAACCTGGGAGAAATGAATGGAAGTTTGTCGCGAATTCAGCAGCGGCTTTTGGTTCAAATGATTGGGATGATTTTCTGCATAAAAGTGGAGACCGTGCTCTTTCTTCAATGGTTTGGGACAGCTTTCAAGGCGGAAAGTAGTCAATTGATGAGTGGGGGATTAACTATTTGAATTCCACATCTTCTAATTTTGTTAAGTTTCCACCTTTGGTTATGGCATAACAACAGAATGAGACAAAAAGAATCACCCAATAATGAAGTTCATTCTTCTATTGAGTTAAGCAGAGACAAAAAAATATTCCTTCCTCGGATACCAGTTGTATGAAATTTGATGCGGAACAGCCTACGGAATATCTCAAAGGAGTGGTTTCAAGCAATCTAGGCCATGGTGTTGATGAAATCTGGGGATATCTTGAAACCGTTCCTATTCAAAATATATTTGAAAAATGCAGGATCCTCTGAGAAAAGAAGTAATAGCAAATGAGGGATTGGAAATTCAAGGCACTGAATTAATTCTCTTTTTACAGCTTTGTCAATTCACCATCCACCCATTTGGGCATAACTTTGATTTCTAATTTCTTTACTAATTAGTGGGTGTGTTAATTCTCTTTCATGATTATAAATAGCACATATGTATAAATGCTGAGAACAAGTACCATTTAAAGTTCAAACTAAGAATTAGAGATAAGATTGGTCAATATTAACCAGTCTTGGTAATTGGTAATATCAGAATTAAGCTCCCAACCAGTCTCAGTAACATGAGTAACTACTAATTTAGAGAAAAATAAAGTGCACATAATCCACTTACATATATTGACATAGTCCAATAAAAAATATAGAAGAAGCTTACCTTACAAGAAGTGCTCAATTCATGCGACACGCTCAATACTTCAGAAAATGGCAGGGTAGCATTGATGCAGGTAACTCGTCAAAAGCCCACCCTTTTTCCTGAAACACGTTCTTTGAGTACTTCGAATTCACGCTCAAGCAAGTACCTTTTATGATCCTAATAAAACTTGACAAGTAGATAATAATATCAGCCTTATATATCACAGTCCCGTGGTCTGATTCAATCACATGTTCCAGAAAATCTAAGATGAATACTCAAATTGATGATGACATATTTTCATATAAAAAGTCAACTTCATTCATATTGAGTCCACTATTAAACCCCCCACCCCCCATTTTTTTGGAGAAACACTATTAATCCATATTAATCCGTCTGTTATATGCAGTCTGGAAATATATAGCCTGAGGCTAACTAAGCTACCAGAAATCAAGAACACACACTATATCAAGATAGGCAGGCAGTGAACTGAATTAGTAAAATCAAATCTTTACTAACATTACTGAGATCATATATCAAATATCAGTATATCACCAAATTCATTAACTGAATTTGCTCTATAGTATATTTGAAGAACAGAGTTACCAGAGGAAAGTATATTTGAAGACAATCAACTTCAGGTCATCAAATAAAGACAAAAAAGTACAGATATTCCAAATCAAAGTCAATTCACCAATAGCCAAAGACTAAACAGTTCTCAAACTCCCAACCGTTCCACCAAAAAGGGAAATCAAACCAAAACCCAACATCCCCAACACCTTAACTAATATAATTCATAATGCATTAAGTAATTGAAAATAAGCAAGGATCCTCTTCCCATTCCACTTAAAATCACTTAAAAAGGCATGAGATCGGAAAAAGAGGGTTATGGAGAAAATTCACTTCAATGCCAAAAGTATCTGGCTTGAATTCATAGAAAGTTCGAACGCGAAGCCAAGCTGCTGCACATAACTCAGCGTCGGAGCTAGTTTCCTCAACATTCAGATATGACTTGTCAACTCTCGTTTTTGCTGGCGACTCTGTAGTCTGGTTGCTTGAGAGTTGGGAACAAAGAGTCAACGAACGGGGAGATGGGTGGCCGTAAAATGTGACAGTGAAGTTGGCGCCGGTGGCCGGACGGTGGTGTTTGGAGATTTTAAGGTAAGGTTGTAGTAGTGGCGGAGAAGGAGATGATGTGAAGACGGCCATGATTGCGTTCTTGCGTGTTTGGCAGAGCATAAAATATTAAAAAATGATTAAGAAAATTACATTCTAGGTACCAACGTTGTATAATATATCATTTAGGTTTCTGTTCTTATTTTCTTGGCATGTGTATTCTCGAACATTTGAAAATGTGCCATGTTGGATAGAATCCTTTCATTACATGTTTTTTTCTTATTTATCTTACTTCCTAGTACTAGACTAGTATACCGCTTGTCAGTGAATCTGACCATAAAATCAATTATAAGTGAAAAAAGAATGAGGAAGGATGAGAGTTTGAGAAGAAAATAGGAGGAGACTGATGTACATGGTATGAAATTGTGACATATATGACTAAATTTTTTTTTGTCACTGTAGGGGATAAAACCTCTATACAGTCGGTAAGTACTCGAGTATTTTTTATTATAATAGTTAAACATGAAAAATGAAGAAATACCAATTAGCATTGTAGTCACTTGTAGCAAGCGTTGAAAAAAGAAGTGTGTTAGAATTGTTTAAGGACATATGCTGCAAATCTAGTTTGGATAGCATAGCTGCAAGTGCAAGTGCAAGTTCAAACAAAGTAGAGCCAATTGTACAGATCAAAAAAGGTGAAAGTTTGGCCACATATTTGGTTTTTCAGAAGAGAAATATTATCAAGGATCAACCTTGTTTTAAGTGCATCACAGTATGAACTAGTAACCATGTTATAACATGAACTAGTAAGGTTATGAGGGAACAAAATATTAGGTTTAGAAAGGAGATGTTGATGTAGGGTGTTGGTGTTTTGCAAAATAGCATTTTTTTGGAGGGTTGGGAGATCGGAAGAGCACACGTCGGTGGGGCTCATGATAGAATGCCGGTTTACATGAAAGATTAAGAATTGGTTGGATTGGTATGTATATGATTAATTGTATTGTTGTTATTACGTTTGTTTTTTCAATTAAATTTTGAAAAATGTTTATAAATTGAACTTCTTAAAAAACAGAACACAAAAAGAAGTTAAATATGTGAATGTCACGTGTTGTCTGCTACTAAATAGTATATACTTGTACAACAACAATTAAAGGTTGGTCGAGCACTTTAATTTAAGAGTAGGCATAGAAAGATGTAAGTTTAAAAGCTGAGCACGTAATTTAAAAGTCCGCATTGAATGAAACTAACCCCTACAAAACCCATAAATCCGTAATGGGACCAGTCTTGTAATTTTTCCTTACGGTAACTACAAAAGTGATGCACTACCAACAAAAAATTACATCCCTCCAAGGTAGCCTTTCCCATTCCAGTTCTCTCTCTCTTTCTCTCTCCCCTACTTCTTCTTCTTCTTTTCATCATTATTAGGTGGGGATCGTGTGTTGCACGAGATTTGTTAAAATTATAAAAGAGATTTTACTAATAATAAATAAAATGAGTTTTATAAGAATAGTTATATGTGTTGAAGTAATTTAAAATTTTTCATTAAAAGTTAACATATTAGTTGGAACCCAAACTTAATAGAAATTATTATTATTACTATTATTATTAAACTAATAACTAATAGAACTTGTAAATTGAATTCAATTAGAAAATTTAATATTTAATACTTTTTAATTTACCATAAGAAAATAATCTCAAATTGAAATTAATAATGTATAATCAAATAAATTAAATTATAAATTCATAAATTATGTAAGATAACTGTATTTAAAAATAATATAGAACCAATCATTGGTTAAATAATAATCTTATAACGTAATTTAACAAAAAAAATTTACAGTCACACGTCTGATCACTTCATGAATTTGGTTTACAACAGATGGTTAGTTCTAGATTAAAGCCTCTATAAATATTATTATTGAACTCTAATAATAACTAATCTAAAAATATAAGAATGTTGATAAAAAGTAAATGCACAGGAGAAAGTAAAAAATTTACTCTAAATAATAATAATTGGGATAATTTTATGAATGATATATTTATAATTTACTCTAACTCGTTAACTTGTATTAATGTTCACATTAAGATATTTAATTTAACACCATATAAAAATGATATAAAATCATATGTATGGCACTATATGGAATTCCCATAATATAATATCATAATTATGAAAAGAATAAAAATAAACAAAACTTGTTAAATAAGAAACAAACAAGGCCTAAAACACAAAAAAGAAAAAGGCCTACAAAAGTGTGAATAGTACCCATGAAAGTGCCTCTTTTAATTATGTAGAAATTATTATCATTTTTGTTTTTTTTATTTTTATTTTTACTTCTTCCTTTTTTGGGGGGGGTGGGCTTCAAGAATGATTTTTCCTAAAGAAGCCAACATTGATTTATTAGAAAAACTCAGTCGGGAATAGATGGATGAGATACAATTTTTTTTAAACCTACTCACACATAGTTATGCAAAGATGATGTTATTTTAGATCGGAAGAGTAAATCAATAATTAATTTGATTTGGTTGCAGATGATCTCAAGAGATTAATGAGGTTATTACATTATTACTTTTAAACTAACAAAAAATTTCAATGGCATCTCTGGTATTACCATCATTTGTATAGATCGACATATAGCACCAATTATATATTTTGATACAATTTCTTGCTATATTAATTCAAGCTAGTACAAGGTAAAAAAAAAACACACACACACACGCACCTTAATACAATCTCGCTTTCTTACTACATTGACAACCACACTCAATTAAGCAGATTCTATCACGTGATGCAATCTATCTTTTAAAAATCATTTTCTACTACATTGACAAAAACATATTCAAGTAAGCAGAAACTGATAACACATTAAAACAAGATTAACATTGGTGGAAAAAACATATATTTGGGTTTTTCTTCCATTTTCCACTACACCTAAATAATGTTGATGGGTGATGTGGGTGGAAAACCCCAAAATTGGGTTAAAATGTAAGGGGTGATTAGAGAATTACTGTAGAAACAAGCTTCAATTAGGAAAATACGGCCAAAAATATTGGAAGATAAAGATACGGCACAATTCATGACGGGCGGTGATCGTTGGACCATTTCACGGGCCATATTTAAAGTTTGCATTCATTACTTGTGCACATTTCTTCATTCACAATGTAATGCTGAACCATTTGCTTACACCCAGCTTTTCTGGAAAATTTTATTTTAGTTTTAAATTTTTTAGTGATTTACAATATAACCTATATGAGACGGTTGCACTAAATAGTTATGCAAATGTTGATGCCAAAAAAAAAAAAAAGTATACAATTGTGACATTTCATTTTTAATGTGACCTTTTAATTAATCGATTATTACACTGTCTGCGACTTTTTTATTCGTTAGTTACACAAATGTAACTTTTCAATTTCTTCATGTGACTTTTTAATTCAATGTGATTTTTTTAATTATCAATTACTCTATATATGACTTTTGTATTAAATAGTTATACAAATGTGACTTTGCAATTTTTATTTATGTGACTTTCTAATTTAATGTGACCTTTTAATAAATAGATTATTACTTTATACGTAACTTTTTGATTCATTAGTTACAAAACTGTAACTTTCCAATTTCTTTATATGACTTTTTAATTCAACGTAATCTTTTACTTATCAAGTATTCTATGCGACTTTTTTGTTAAATAATTATACAAATGTGACTTTTCAATTTCTTTAAATGACTTTTTTAATTCAATATAACTTTTTAGTTAATGTGAAATTTTTGTCAATTCAATTTGACTTCTTTGTTTTGCTAATGATCTATATGTGATTTTTTAATTAAATATGTCTTCTCCTACACGTGACCTTTTAGTTAAATAGTAACAGTAAATGTGACTTTGTTCTATATATAAATTTTTAGTTAAATAGTAACATTAATGTGAATTCTTATATGTGATTTTTTAATTAATTGTGACTTTATGACTTTCAATTAAAATAGTAACAATCAATATGACTTTTTTAATTAGGATGCGAAAAATATGACTTTTTTTTTGGGCAAACAAAATATGATTTTCTAAAATTAAATGTAAACTTTTTTCTATGTGTGATCTTCCATATGTCATTTTTAATTAACCGTGAACTTTTTTTATTTGAATGACCTTATATAATAAGATAGTGACATAAATATGACATTTTATATGTGATTTTTTTCATATGTGACATTTCAGTTAAATAGTAACAACAAACGTGACTTTTTAAATTAAACATGACTTTTTTATATGTGATCTTTTAATCAAATAACAACACAAAGGTGACTCTTTATATGTATTTTTTAATTAAATTAAATGTGACTTATTCTATAAGTAGCCTTTTACTTAAATAGTAACAATAAATATAACTTTTTTAAATTAAATGTGACTTTTTCTATTGGAGAACTTTTAACTAACTAGTAATGTAAATATCATTTTTGAACATCATAAATAAATCAAAATAAACTAATAAAAAAGTTATACATAATAAATAAATAACAACTATAAATGTCACTCTTTAATTAAATGTAACTTTTTCTTTATGTTACCTTTTAATCAAATAGTAACACAAATGTGACTTTGTAAACTAAATGTGATTTTTTATATGTGATCTTTTAATCAAATAACAACACAAACTATGACTTTTTATATGTGTTTTTAAATTAAAAATGTGATGCATTCTATACATAACCTTTTAATTAAATAATAACAAGAAATGTAACTTTTTTATTTAAATGTGACTTTTTATAAAAGTGAACTTTTTAACGAACAATATTAATGTGATTTTTTTTTTTTTGGAGGAAAAAAGCTTAACTTTCATTAGAATCATCAGGAATAACATCCACAGCTAAAATAGGGGACAACCAATGGGTGATAGTTAATAGTAATTGAATCAATATAATCTTTAGTATGGCGAGCAAAGGAACATGCCACTCCGTTAGCTTGTCTGCTTATGTGACGCTATAACATCCCGCAAAAAAATTTGACAATGAATTAAGTAATATGATAAGTACTTGAATTGCAAGGTTACAAGATTATTGCTCAAATGAATGACAAAAATTAAAAGGTGGTTATTAACAACATGCTTAAGATTAAAAGAGTGTTACTCAAGTGTGGTTGTTGGTTGGTATAAGGTATAACAACTTAATTGTAAAACTATATTAAGTAAGAGGGCTTCCCAAACAATAAGCTTAAATAAGCCATTTGTTGATGATAAAATATCACATGAGAAACTAAAAGGAACACTTGTCATGAGTTTTGTTGGCAAAAAGCTCTTAAGCCTCCAACTGTATTCATTCCCACAAGCTATTCTCAGGAATATCTAAAGCTAACTATCTTGCCCCCTATCGGTGAAACTCAAGCTCTTCATATATATAAGGAATTCAACTTGAAACATTACTTTTGAAAGAATCAAGATTTTGAAGGCACTTATCAACAGGTCAAGGAACATTTGAAAGAATCAAGATTGAAAAAGGTGAGCATTCTTTAAGATTTTAAGGTGAATTCTATAGTATTTTGTTAAATTAAATGAAGTTTTGGGTTAATTGGAAGAAGAAAAGTCATGTCTTCTTTAATAAAAAGAAATGCATAAGAGGCTAATGATGAATTCTAGGAGGCTATGAATTTAATAAAATGACTTTAGGCATGGAAGTATTATGTATGCAGTTTCTACCCTTCAAATTTAAAAAGTTATAACTGATAATATATATGGAATTTTAACAAGATACAAGTTGAAAAATGATCTCCTATTCGTTGTCTATCATTTGGAATTTGAATGACACGGTTTGGAGACTTGTAGGAGTTTTTATGACATGTTATGTGAAATTGGTCAATCGGCAAGCGATGACAAATTTTTAGGAGTTTGAAAAATATTTTGGCATTCCCAATTTAGAATTCTTGAGCTCAATTTTATATATGATGAACTTATGAGTTTTCTACCTTTTAGGAGATTTTCATAAGCATACGACATTATTTTTGATTTTAAAATAGTTTCAAATATGCATTGCCCAAACAGGAAAACTAAACAATTCTTACTTGAAGAGTTGAATTAAGTCTCGATTCAATAAGTGGTGCACATAGTTGACGGAAGAATTTAGTTAAGTGTAGAAATAAAGGATTTGAGGATTTTGTCAATAACAGAAAGAATGAAAAATCAAGTTAAAGAGGTGAGTAACTAATGCATTGATTCCCTTTTTGCATTCTTAAAGCTTGATAAGAAAAGTATAGTTTTGATTGAGGTTTCTATAAGATGAATATGATTTTGATGCATTAAAAAGAAAGATTGATTTAATCCGTCTTGTCTTTGTTTTGCTTTGTTGTCGTACTAGGAGCCGTCTAATGATACCGATATAGGCGACGATTAGTATGATATTTGATTTGTAATTGTATTGCTATTAGAAATTTCAGTAGGGGTCAATTGGGATTTGATTATAAATCCACTTAAATATATATAGTTATGATTGAATTGATATGAATCTTGCTCGCACCACGGGCAGTAGTTTAACTAGTGACGGGGCCTTTCTTGTGCATTAAAAAACTTAGTGCATTCAATAGTTTTCTTGAAAATAAATATCTCAAATAAAAGGTAAATCAAAGAGTTTTGTTACTCACTGAGTACTTTGTACTCATTTCTCTTTTCGACAATTTTTGTGGATGATTGAAGATATGATATTTGAAAAGTAAGGCAAGTTAGGAGTTCGGGCATGCTCGCGAACAGGAGTAGAGTTTTGCATATAGTGATAACCTTCTTTGAAGCTATTATCAATGCAATTATGAACCTAATACTTTTATATTAAGCAGTATACCCACCTCTCTATAATATACATATTTCTTTTTACTCCTTATGATATATATATAATTATATATATAACAGTAGGAATGTGTAGTCTTTGTAATGATTTGAAACTTACTTTTCAAGGTAAAAACTTTCTAATGATTTGGTTTTGCTTTTGTAATCAATGAGCTATACTTATTAATATACTTATTGTGTTATTCATATTTTATTGAAAAATCTAGCTTCAATGATTCTTTAAAATTTAAAAACTTAGTAGTTGAGTAATTAGCTTATGGAATGATAAACTCTTTAAGACAAAAACAAGTTTGTTTATTTTGTACGTCTTGTCCCCGCTATTTGTATTGATACTTCCGCCAATAAATGTAAGTAACTCAAAGAAAATTGTAAAAATAGCTGGGATGTGACAGACGCACCATAAAATTATTGGAGCCTTGCAAGAGGTCTTTACAATCCTTGATAAGGAGTCTAAAACCAGAATTATCCTATTGGCCGTTAAGCGCATCTGCAACTTCCTTTGAGTCTAATTCGATAATCACATTCGAGAGCCTTATTGATAGCAACCGAATCAATCCTTCTCGTAACCCCGTACCCTTAACCTCGATTACCTGAAACCGAGACTCCAATGGTTGGATACGTTGCCACTTGAATTCTCCCTTGTCATCACGAAGCACCATACTAAGACCCACTCAGTCATCCTCAGTAAAGAGTGCTGTATCAATATTACCAGTATTCTAAAAAGCGTGAAGCGCAGAAAAACAGCGACCCGAAGCTTCAAGCTTTTCAAGTTTAAGCGTGCCTAGGTGGCGCTTAAGCGTTAAAAAGTGTTTTTCAATTTTTTAATTTTTAATCAATTTAAAGCTGTTCAATATTTAAATTAATGTATACTAAATTGAAAAACACATCTAAAAACATAAATATTATATCTATATTATAATTTTAAGAGATATTATATAATTTAATATTTTCAAAAGACAAAAGGTGGATGAGTGTTACTTTGTAGATGAGGATTAAGTATTATACACTCCAACAAATGGCCCAAAACAAAAAAAGCCCTAGTGGAACAAAAAATGCTCCAATATTATTACTTAGAGTCTTAAACCATTAACTAATAAATGGCCTAAATGTTCAACCTTAAAAAAAAAAAAAAAAAGAACCGTCTAGGCACGCTTGTCAATGAAAATCATTGACTGTTTTTTTCACTGCTTAGCCCATAAGCTATGCGTGGAAGGGGTGCGCTAGGCATGATTTTTCGAACATTAAATATTACACTTCCACCAGCCGGTGGGAGGTTTACACCACCTAGGAGTCGCTGAAGTATCAGGTGTCTGCCTTCTAACATGCTGCCTTGCCTCTTTCCAATCGTGAGACCCAGATTGACCACCATGCTTGGAACCGAATTTTGCCCCTTCCAAAGCTTCTGATTTCT